>CM064577.1:2079821-2209821 GCA_032716605.1 Paralithodes platypus
GACTCCGTGGCAGATTTAGATAGAAGGATCTGTCCACGTAAAAGAAATCTACGTGCACCTTATAACCTTCATACAGACCGGGAAGCTGAGCGATCGACGTGAGATGCGCTTGGCGTTAATTCCGATCCAGATTGACAGGAAGATCCTAATATCTGTGATTCAGGTCTAGAAACCAGAGGGTATATAAGAGTGTAACCAGCAACGATCGCTAAGAGATCCGTCTTGAGAACTTTCTACATATGGACCATCTGGACGGCCGCGGAACCAGTCGTTAGCCCCCAACATCACGGACGCAAGATAACCAGGACCAGACCAATCAAATACTACCCAAGATTCACTCTATCAGTGCTACAGTGTTACAGTGCTATTTAGAGACTCACTTATTAATATTTCTATGAAGTGGCTATATCTTTGCCCCAGTATAATTCATATATAACCATTCCATTAGGAAGTGCTAAGCGTATCAGTGTTTATTAATTAACAGGCGATATTAACTCTCGTAATTACCCATATATCCAGATATTATTACATAGAAGTGAAACCCTAGTGATATCTGATGTTCGCCCACTGATTTGCGTTCTATGTGTTTCTGATACAAGAATATAAAACTTAGATCAGTACCCCCCTGAGGTTACTAGAATTCCCGTGCTCTAAAATACGCGTGTCTAATCTAGTCTGTGAACTACTACTTGTGCACCAGAGCTACCAGTGATAAATCTAATAGTGAATATGAATCTATAAGTAACATTTATGGTCTCCAGTATATATAAACTTGTGAATAAAGCCAGTGATCAGAAGATTAATACCTGAACGTTGGAAGTGGGAGACTAGGCTCCATCCAGATCCACTTAATGCTAGTGTTGTTCAATTCTATCATTTGTCTTGTACGAGTATTCATATCTTCTTATGCTTCATATTAATCATCATCAAGAAAACTATAGAAGTGTGTACATCAATAAGTGATCGTGTGTCTTGTTACCGTGTGCTTATTTTGTGTTCTCTATTCCTCATACCTTGTTTTGTGCATGCAGCCTTCTATACCCAGTCAGTTAGAACTCACATTACCCAAGTTAATCCTGTAGAAAAACAGGGCATAACATTGGCGGCAGCGGTGGTTCTTGATTCGGATAAAAGGTTGCATTACATTGCAAGTTTGGAACAGCCAGAACACGATAACATCATGGCGCACCGTTCTCACATCCCCATCCCACATTATGATGGGGAGACTTACGAGATCGAAACGTTCATGAACATAGTGAAACCCGTACTTGACCTAGTTTATACCACGGACGCAGAAAAGATAGCCGTGACATTAACGCACCTGGGAAAAGCCGTTTCCCTGGTTGCCTACCAAGTGCACCCTGCTCTCACATGGGACGAATTTCGCCCAATAGTGATAGAGGCCATTAAGCCTTCGTTGGGCGTTTTCGTGGCCCACACCCGTCTCCAAGACACTAAATTCGAAGGCGATCTAGATGCCACAGTGAATAAGATCGCCCAACATATCAAAGTGTCTTTCCCCACATTGACCAGAATCCAGCAAGAACAGCAGATTCTGGTCAACCTTGTATCAATATTGCCCTCAGCAGTAAAGGATCATTTCCGTGTGCACGATTTCGTCGGATATCAAAAAGATCTCATCACGATCCGACGTATTTTGGCCGTGCACACAGAAACACCCACCCAAATCGCTGTAATCAAGAGGTTCCCCACACACCCGCAGCACCTCGACAACCAAAACCCCAAGGCTCAAACCTTCAACTCCAAGAATGCCTACCCATCCTCATCCTTCCACAACAAACCTACCTACCCTTCCGGCAAGCCCCAACCCAGTAGGCCCCGGTTCCAACCTACCCAGCCACGCAGAATCTTCAACCGGAACAAAACCTACAACACCTACCAAAGTAAGAACCCTACATTAGTGATTATCAACCCCTATGATTTCCCTGCCTGTAGTGCTAAGTGTGCCCTCCATCAAATTCGTGACTCTGCCAAACCTCGCCCCTTTACTCCTCGCATTTCTGTAAATGAAGAGGAGTGGGGACAAGAGGAAGAAATGGAGGAAATGCACACCGAAGACATAGCCCATATCATGACCTCAGACGATACCGAGGAAACCCTGGAGGAGGTAGATCCTCGACCCCCAGGATTTTTAAAGTATCCCCCGCCCACGATGGCCTCGGCGGGGGACGCCATAACTGATCGCACTGCCCCCATTTACTACATGGCCAAAATCAAGGACATTCCTGTCCGCTTGTTAATCGACACGGGAGCTGCTAAGTCATGTTTGTTCAAGTCTTATTATGATCAACACCACCGACTATTTGGCCCCTTGTTACCTACCAAAGCAGAACTAATCTCAGCTGCTGATACCTACTTAAATCTCCTAGGAGACACTTTGCCCCTGTCAGTAACTACTCCTGCCCCCCATGCCCGTTGTTATCACCCGTTCACAGTATTTTCCTCCCACTGTAAACATTACGATGGTTTCCTTGGACTTGACCTCCTTCAAAAACTCCAGGCCCAGGTTGACTGCGGCCAGAGGCTGATCTCATTAAAAAAAAAAATCCAACCCAAAGCCTCTGACAAACCCATCACGCAGAAACCAGTTCACAAAAAGAAAAAACACCTCCACCCTCAACAAACTCTGAGTCAAGATTACCAAGTTGCAGCTAGCACTAAGGTAACTCCTAACCCCCCCCCCCCCCCTTGCCCCGAGTTCTCTCAAAATATCACTCATTCCGTTGAAAAAATGCCTCAGCAAACGAAAGAAGACAAGTCCAAGCAACTCAATGATGTAAACCCCCCCATTTCTCCTAACTCTGTCCAGGATCAATCCTCCCATGTTTCCAGGACAGACTCTTATGTATGTAAAAACCATTCTACCAAATATTTATGTACACATGTTTCCAGGGAAAATGCCGACCTATGTACCCAACAATGTTTTCCCCATGCCCCCAGAAATGCTCAGCTATTCCACCACCAACAAAATTTCCCTTGTGACAGCTTTCCGTCAGTAGCTCCCTTCCACCCCCACACAATTCACACCCCTAAAAAACTTCAAAACCCCACACTTGACTCACCCCCTCATGACAGACAAACCCACCAATCCCATATAACCTCTAAACAAACCGTCACTGCCACCGACAAAACTCCCCAAATTCGTCCTTTTAACAACCACAAATCAGTACATCAGTCCTCCACCAATAACCCATGTTCTATACCTAACTCTTCCCCCACCAATCCTCCACAGTCCCACCAACAAATTCCGTTTTCTAAATCACTCACACCTCACCACTCTGATCCTCCCACACGCGCCGTTAATCCCCCCCTCACGCATGACCCCCACCAAAGTGATCCCCGCCCCCCCCCCTCATGCGTACCGAGCACCTGCTCACCAGTCGGTCCCCCACCATCATTAGCCCAGCTGTAGTTCAAGATAAATGTCAAATTCCCCCCCGCCATCAAAAATGGGTTAACCTTCGACCCATACCCCAAACTCACATGATATTTTCCCCCACTACCACGTCCACCAACCCCAATCGTTGCCTCCTACAACCCGCCATCATTTCCGCTCGCATAAACCACATTCTAGTGGCCAATATCTCTGAAGAATCCCTGACATTACCAAAAGGCCTCATCATAGGAGACCTCGAAACATTTGATGACCTCCCCATAGATTCCAATGAAACCCCTACCAGTCTCAAATTACCCCCTCTCCCTGACACATTATCCGACCACCAAAACACAGCATGTACGAACTATTGCTAGAGTTCAGTGACGTATTTGCCCAACAACCCACTGAAATAGGACAGACCGATGTTGAACAACACATCATTAACACCACAGGCCCCCCCATAAGACAACCATCCCGTAGAAAAAATCCCATACAACGCCAGGAAGAGGAACGCCAAGTCCAAGAGATGTTAGAGGCCGGAATTGCTACCCCGTCCATCAGCCCCTGGTCTTCCCCTGTTGTCCTAGTAAAAAAGAAAGATGGGTCAACCCATTTTGCGCGGATTACAGGAGATTGAATGACGTAACCATTAAGGACGCTACGCCATTACCCAGGATAGACGATTCCCTTGACTCCCTATACGGATCCAGATGGTTCACTACCCTCGACTTGCAAGCAGGGTATTGGCAAGTGCCCATCAAGGCAGAGGACCAAGAAAAAACAGCATTCTCCACTAGTGGTGGCCACCACTACGAATTTAACGTCCTACCTTTTGGCCTCTGCAACGGACCCGCCACTTTCTCCCGTTTGATGGAAGCGGTATTACATGGCCTTACCTGGGAAACCTGCCTAGCGTATCTAGACGATATTATTGTATACTCACAAACCTGGGAAGAACACCTCCTCAGGTTGAAACAAGTTCTTCAAAGAATCCGAGCCGCCGGGCTGAAATTGAAACCCTCAAAATGCGAGATTGCACGAAATAAGGTAGATTTCCTCGGCCACGTAATATCTGAACATGGCATTGCACCAGACCCCAAGAAACTTCAAGCCATACAAAACCAACCCCCACCCACCACCGTTAAAGGAGTACGTTCTTTTCTAGGTTTAGCCACATACTACAGACGTTTCGTCCCCCACTTTGCCGCAATAGCCAGACCCCTCCACCAACTCACCCACAAGGACACCACATTCACCTGGACACCTGAAAGAGACCTCGCTTTTAACACTTTGAAACAAAAGCTGATCCAAGCCCCTATTGTCGCTTTCCCTGATTACCATAAACCTTTCCGTCTTTATACCGACGTATCTCTGTACGCCATTGGTGCAGTTTTAGCTCAAGTAAGAGACGGAGAGGAACATGTGATAGCGTATGCCAGCTCCACACTCAACCAAGCCCAACAGAATTATGCAGCCACCAAGAGAGAGTGCCTAGGGATCATTTGGGCACTCAACCACTTCAGGTCATTTGTGTTGGGCGCGAAACTAGATATAATAACCGACCATCAATCTTTGCAATGGTTGCGTAGGTGCGAAACCAACTCAGCCATCTTGGTACGCTGGAGAGAGACACTAGAGGACTACGATTTTACAATACAGTATCGTCCAGGTAAACTTCACACCAATGCAGACGCCCTGTCACGTTTGCCAGTACCGAAAGACCCCCCCACCAACCTAGCCGCCTTACAAAACACTGAGCTCTTACATACCCCCATCAACCAACATAATTCCCCCCCAGCCCCCTCACTAATTCAATCTTGGGAAACAAGGATCAGACCACCCTGGATACCGTTAAATATCTTCAAGAAACTGACTCGCTGGGGAGATCAACTTGCCACAGACTCCGGTCACATAGTCCTAGACCCCACCATTGCCCACGACTACATGATTGCCATCCACGAGGGAAACGGCATACACCTTGGACAAAAGAAGATGTTAAAAATCTTCGCGGATCAGTACTGGACCCCCAACCCCTCCAAGATTGCACAACGCGTGACAGAATCCTGCAAACCTTGTTTATTGGGGAAGGATAGATCACGCACCCCAGGCCCAGCTGGTACCATTTCTGCCAACAAACCATTCCAAGTCCTATCCCTCGACATCATGGGCCCGTTTCCTTCTTACGCTGGCAACCGCTATATCGTCACATTTTTTTTTTTTTGCTATATTCACTTAATCCTCTCGGCATAGGCTGAGAACCTTAACCACCGCTTTACAATGAACAGTGAAGCCCCTGTTCCAGTCTAGGGAGTGACACACACGAGTACAACGAGCACCTGCCATCTTGCCTTCACATGAGGCACGGTGCTCACTCATGGCCCGAATACCCCATCTTTGAAGCCCCCTTCCCGTGCTTCACTGTCTCACCCCTACACTCGGACTCTCACACTACACACACAACGCCACCTGTTGAGCAGATAACACCAGGCATTGCACCCCATAGCATATTTTGAATGGGAATATTCATACAGTGCTATTTAATCAGGGAACAATGAGGGTATTTTATTGACGTTTCGGTGGGCTGGTAGCACTGATACTAGGTAGGCTACAGCACAAATTCCATCCCAAATATCTTCCCATTGATACATCGGGGAACCGGACCTTTGGATTACCAGGCCTCAAGACCACTCCACCACACCTCCCCTAACGCGTATATTCAAAATTTTTAATAGCCTGCCCAGTTAAAGACCACACAGCCATACAGTCGCCGCACTGCTTGCCACAGAAGTGTTCCCTATATTCGGCCTTCCCCTTGCTCTTCTATCCGACAATGCCCCCGAATTTAGTGGACACGTTTGGCGCCAGTTCACCCAACAATGCGGTATTAAGATCAAACACTCATCCCTGTACTGGCCTCAAGGAAATGCTATATGCGAACGCAGCCATCGCACCATCAACAACCAGTTACGCTACCAAAACGAATTGCTCTTATACACCTCAGACTGGCCATTACAGATAAAAATGATACAATGGAGCATGAACACCTGTCCCCGAGAAGACGAGTATTTCACCCTCGATTATGAACGTGGTTACGGCGTACCATCCCTGTACTACTGCCGTTCACCATCACGCTCACCTCCCCGCCAACACATACACAATTGACCCATGGCAACATCTTGCAAAACACCCTCCATACCGCTCAAACCTGCTCAAGACCACAAAATAATGATAACCCCGATGATTTTAAAAACCCTTTCGCCATCCATGACAACGTTAATGGTAGCCAGATCTCCCTGTCACCAAAAAATTAGGGACCAACTCGCGTTTTTATGGCGGCCCCTTACCCCAACATCATCAAAGTACCAACATGCCTATAAAGTTCATCATTGATTATAACGGCATGACTCGCACAGTCAGAAATAGAGTCGTCCGAGACTTTTAAACCATCCCCCCCTACAACCACAAGGACATTACCCCACCCCACAGTTCCGACACCCTGAATTCGAACATCCCCTACTACCAATCCCACTCAGGCAGATGAATGTTCCCCTAACAAATCCCTAAAGGCCTAAACCCTCCAGCACAGAACCTGCCGATCCATTCCCTCAACACGTACCCCCCAAACTAACCTCCACAAACCCCAAGCCCCCACTATCACACCTTCCTCACACCATGACCAATTCCTTCCCTTCTGATAGTCACGAAAATAAACTCCCCAAAATATCAAAGTACCCCGCAAACCTCCACCCACAACCCCGACCACAACAGAAACCCTCCCGTACTAGCCCTGAAGTAATTCAGACAGGCACCACAGTAGAGAAAACCACAAACACCACCGAAAACCAAGTACACACCCAAACGCACCACACAAACCTACCCCAGTCACCTCACGCTTCCAACTTACGCCCACGACTGAAATCCTTTAAACCCTCCAGACAACACACCCTGATAACAAAGTTCCGTAGAGCTGCATGACCACTATCCTCTCCCTCCTCTTCTTCTTCGTCCGAATTCGCCTCAACAAAGGGAAAGAAGACGAATAATCACAAGCAAACACCATCACCCCTCTCACTATATTCCAAAAATAACCACCCCCACCCTCCCACGACGAGCAAATACCTTCCCCTTCAACCTCATCCCCTCTTAACCCCAACCTCATCACCACGAATGACCTTCTAGATCGGCCCACCCACCAAAACACCTATTTCCACCACCATCAAATCAACCAACCCCACCAAAAAAAACGCCACCCAACACACGTTCCTACCCCAAAACCTCCAAATTAAACCTTTCCCTCACTACCCACTCGTCTAGCCCCCCCCCCCACCCCCCCGTCCACCCCCTTTCCCCTCCACTATCCTGCGACCCCACCCACGCATCAACCAAACCTCATCATCTCATAAAACCCCCAACCAAACTCCCCTAAAGACTACACCTATGCCAACGACCAACCCCTCCTCACCCAACACGTCTACCACACAAATAACTCCCAACCAAAAGGCCCTCCAAAATGACGTAAACCCGAACTCCACACCCCCACAAAGTGTCGACCCCTCCTGAGAACCTCCCATCACTACCCCCACCCAATCCTCTCCCATTCCTCCTCACCACCCTCACTTCGACAACAACCTCCACACGCATCTACCTCTCGAATAACCCCTACCATCACCCCCACTAAATGTCCTCCACCTGTTAAAGCGTTCTTTCCCCTCAATATAAAACAATCATCGAGCGACTCCAAGTCCCACTACAAAAATCATACCTTCCCACCAGAACCTCCAAAGGTAGAATCATCAACAGACCCTTCAGATTTGAAGACAGTTATGTTTTAAAAACAAAAACCCCTTTCTTCCACTAAAAGCCCAAGCAAACACAACATCACACACACCCCTCTTTCTCACACACCTCCATCACGCACCTTTACCTAAAACACTATTGACCATTGCCTCCATATATTCTCCCCAGCCTGCACCCCCACCCAAGGACAACCCCAAAAACCCCAGGACTCATATCACCCCTTCACCCCCAGCTCCGCCTTCACGCGTTAGTCCCTCCCCTTCAGTTGTTAATCCCTTCACCACACTGAAGAGGCCTCCTGTCAGCTTCCCACACATGTTTTTGTGCATGCAGCCTTCTATACCAAGTCAAGTTAGAAACTCACATTACCCCAAATTAATTCCTGTAGAAAAACAGGGCATAACACTGGAAGTATTTAGGGGAGAGAGACTGGAGCTTGACTTTGCGAGGAGAGGTTTGGCGGACATCTGTGATGGGAGCGTCTTCTCTTAGATTGCTTCAGTCTTCATTCTATGGTATAGCTGAGGTGCTAATTTGGTTATCGGAGTATGCAAGAAAGGTTTAATGGGGTATTGTGGGTTAATAGAGGTTAGTAAGGGTGTTTGTGTAGTCAGACATGGGTTAGTTCATTGATAGGAAGAATTTTCCTGTGCTACCTGGCAATGACCCAGAAGTCAAAACAGGGGTCTGGTGTACCTCCGCAGGGGTAGGGGTCTTCTCCTCTCGAGTGGGTGAAAAGGGGTAAGGCGCACGCGTCCTCTACTCTGTGATGCGGTCGTCTGGGGGGCTGTGGCTGGGGGCTTGCCATATTACACAGTGTTTGTAATAACCCTCTGTTTATGAGACAGATGTGGGGTGTTCGTAAATACCAAAACCGAAGGTGCCTTGATCAGATGGTTTAAGGTGTTGGGTTGTTAATTGCATGGTTGTTGGATGTGGTGGAGACTGGGTTGCTAACTCTGCCACATTTATCTGGAAGTATGGCCAATAGAGGTTAGTCACTGGCGAGGCGGCTAGCCTCGCACTGACGATCATTGGGTACAGGGTTGTGAATGGGTTGTGAGGCAATAGATAGCCTGCAAAGCGTTAGTAACGTTCTAATGGTGTTCCTTCCTACTGGGGGAAGGTAGGCGGGATAGGAGTATATATACAAAAGGTTGAGAATGTTAGTAACGGAAAAGTTAAGGATATTCAGGGGGTATGGTGGAGAGGCTAGGTCAGGAGGGAGTCGAGGAGCGTGGGGGGTTAACGAGAGGGAGCGGGTTAAGGGGGGCTACGTGGAAGTTTGACCCTAAGGTCTCTGGGCGTAGGGGTGGCATTAGGCTACAGTTGGTATCTTAGACTGGGGGTTAACGACAGGGAAGGTAGGTTAATCAAACGCTACCGGGGGATGAGCAATAGGGGGGGCTATATGAGTCTGGAAATTATAGAATCATGTGGACTGTGGGGAAGATGAGGTTAGCTGTAGGTGTGTGCTTGACTGTGGATAAAAGTAGAGAAAAACATAGTGTATTATTACTCGTCAATACGATGGGTTATGGACACTATTAGTTGACACGATTTCTTGCTGATCTAGTTGTCCCTGGGAACTGCGTTTTCTATGAAATATATACCAAAGAAAGCGGCAGTTCGTAGGGGTAGCTTCGTTATTGGTTCGTGGTAGATATGCGTCGAGACAATGGTAAAAGAGGGTTATCTATACAATCTCTGGTTGGGGTAAGAATTAGAGGTTACTGCATGGTTGCTAACTATTCAGTGATTATCTATGTATAGGTCTTACACGAATAATGGTTATATATACAATGGTGTACCCGTGGGTATCATCGTGTACTTAATCTAGGGGGGGGGGGGGGGGCAGGGGTTCTTACATAAGATTCCCTGGTTTGATGAGCATGGAGTAGAATTGGGCAATACAAGAACAATGGAATTTCCTATACCATCTCGTCTGTGCAGGAATATAGTTACTGGATTGCTCGCAGCATCTTCAGTCGTGAGATCTGGCAAGATAGGGCAGGCGTAATGGTTGCACGATGGTGTACCCGTGGGTAGTATAGTTTCATATCAATTAAGACATGGGGGTTAACATATTACTTCTCGGATGGAGAACATACATAGATTATGGGGGCGGTTTGTCTTCAGAAACTTAGTCTGCAGGACAAGGTATTTTAGGGTATGTTGATATTGATATCTTAACTTAGGGACAGGGCATGGGTGTATTAAATTAAGGTGTATTCATGTTCATCATCATGTAGGTAGAGTCTGGCGGGTAAGAGGTGTAGGACACGAGGGGTAGTGGATACGCGAGGTGGGGGAAGGGTCAGTGGTTAGAAGCGATAGGCAGGTGTGGTTTGGAGCTGCTTAGCCTGCAGGCTTCGGCCTGTCTGAACTAGTTGGCTTGGTGCCTTCTCTCCTTCTTTCTTCTCTCACGCTGATCTATGGGGCGTATGCTCTCACCTGGTCCTTCGTTCGGTGGGCCTTTCCTTCGGGTGTTGCTGTTCCCGTTTTTTTTGTTGTTTCGCTCGTGGCTTCCGTGGTGGGCTTCTCGTTCTGGGGATTTTATCTATTATTCCCGATATTTATAGAGTATTTTCGTGGCAGGACGAGAGGGAGGAGGGTGGAGGAGTGTAACTCCGACCCTCCATGCCAGTCTGAAAGCTCCCCTGGTCTTTCACTGCCACGCGAGACACGGGAGAGTGAGGGTGTTAGTCTCTCACTGCTCAAGGCCAGATTACGACCGCTGGGATACAACATACAATTTTCACCAGCCAATTGTGTTACCAATTGTTTTATTCCTTTCCCATGTTCATATGTTCATAATAAAAGTAAAATAGGCGCATATGGATAAGTAATAATTATATATATGGTAAATTAACAATTTTAGTGAGGAATGAATCAGAATACCTTCGGCACCGCGGGCACAATCAAATACCATACCTGCGAGTTAAGAGGTGAAGGAAGCCATACTGCCGATCTGAAAGTAGATTTAAGAAGAGAAATTTTTAGAAATTTGGAGGCAAGAATAGTTTCAAAAACTTTAGAGATACAAGAGATGAGGGCAATTGACCGATAGTTGGAGGGTTGAGAGCGATCACCCTTCTTTGGGACAGGTTGAATGAGAGCAAACTTCCAGCAAGAAGAGAAGATGTTAGAGGAGAGACAGAGACGAAAGAGTTTGCCTCGGAGTCAGCACGGGAAGCACATTTTTTTTAGTACAACAGGAGGAACACCGTACGGACCGTACGCCTTCTTAGTATTAAGCCCAGAGAGGGTAGAAAATACATCTTTAGAAGAGATAAGGATATTCTGTAAAATCAATGGGAAGAGAAGGCGAAAAATAAATTGAAACTACCATTAACCAACGGTCAAGATAGGCCCAAGCAAAGGTGCAAGGGAAAGGAGTACAAAAGACAGCTCTTCAAAAGGGCAGAATGGTGAAGAAGAAAAGTTTTAGATATAGAGTGGGGAGAACTAAAAGAAAAAGAAAAAGGTAATTAGGAATAGAAGAAGGTGAGTCTCCTGAAGACAATCAATCTTAGAAGAATGAAGAGCAAATGTAGCGCACGTCATTCCTTTGAGTATTTAACCCGGGAACGGCGAGAACACTCTTATGAGGTTTTGGTGGGATCCGGGGGGCCTCATATGAAGTTTGGTATTTTCAAACTTCATAATTCAGTAGCTACTGATTGAGACCACCTAGAGAAGTCAATTTTTTTGCAAATTGTAGAACGTTTTCTTGTCTGTAGACTGCCGTTGAGCGACATCGCTACGTTGCGTGGTTGCCGATTCTGATGATTATAGCGGCGACTTTTTAGCCGCGCATTTTGCCTCATATGAGGCCTCCGGGTTCCAAGGGTTAAGAGGTAAGGCCTAAAAAAAAGAAAAAAAAAATTAAAAGGCCCCATATCACTTCTCCACATCTGTCAAAATCCCCTTCGCCCCCCTTCAATGATCACCTATTTTCCCTGTTATTCCCTTATTCATTGGTATATTTTCGTGTAAACATCTCCAAACCGATCCTAGACTGTGGTCATGTGTGTGTTACATAAGGTAGAGACTGGGAGAGTGTGAGGGAGTAGCTCAGTACTGCTTCAACCCTCGAGAGAGAAGAAGGTGTGAGGCCGGCTGGCTCACAATTGATGAATGAACCGCTCGCTAATAATTCGCGATTTTAACCATTCCAAATGATATTCCCACTTGTTTATTGTTGTTACAGGTTACTATCTTTATATTAAAGGTAAAATAGGCGCATATGAATAAGTAATAACGATATTTATCGTAAAATGACGATTATAGGCAGGAATGGAGCTGAATATTGCCGCCCAGAACTGTGGTGTTCACTACACCCTGCGCGTACTCGCCGGGTTAAACTCCGCGAAGATTCCATTGTAAAAATGGACATGGTAAAAAAATAAAATATATGTAAATAAAACCAAACTAAAAGGAGACTGAGAAAACCAAAATACAAATAATAAGAGAACAAAAAAAGTAACACTCTAAAAAGAGGTACAAAGCCACTGGACAATGATAGAAAAAAAGGGAAAAAATCTCTTAAAAAAATAAAAAATGCTAAAACTATAACGATAAGAAAGAGATGATCAGATGAGAGTAGGGATAGGGGAAGGAGAGAGAGTAGAAGGGGGGGAGGAAAACAGGGGTAAAGAAACTGGCACGAAACCCGGAGGCATAAGATCTAAGAGAGAGCGAGAGGGAAGGGCACTAAAGGAAGAAGAGAGTGAATGAGAAGGACAAGTCATAAGGAGAGGGTCAAGTAGGGGAGGGGGAGGGGGAGGGCTGGAGGAGGAGCAATGGGTAGGTTTGGAGGAGGAGGTAGGTGGAGGGCTGGAGAATGGGGAGGAGGAGTGGGAAGGGCTGGAGGAGGAAGGGAGAGGGCTAGAGGAGGAAAGGAGAGGGCTGGAGAAAGGGGGAGGAGGAGAGGAAGGGGGAGAGCTGGAGGAGACGGAAAGGGGAGGGTGGGAGGAGGAGGGGAAGAGGGAGGGGGGGAGGAGAGGAAGAGGGAGGGCTGGAGGAGAGGAAGGGGGAGGGCTGGAGGAGGAGGAAGGGGGATGGCCGGAGGAGGACGGGGGAGGGAGAAGGGTGGACAGGGGAAGGAAGGGAAGGGTTAGGGAAAGGAGGGACAGGTGTAGGAGGAAGTGAAGCTGGAACAGGATGAACTTCAACAGAGCAGGTGGAGATTGGAGGGGAAAGTGCTGAAGAACGAATAAACCGAGCAATTCGGGAAGTGTCTCATAAGAGACATCAAGGGAATCGGAAACAGAGGAGAGAACAAGTGTAGAGGGGTACGGCTGAGATACAGGAGATGCTGGGGAGGGTGTGAGAAGTAAGGACCTACACTGCTTGGAGAAATCATAACTAATAGGTTTTTTCTTTACAGAGGAGGATGAAGTAGGAACGGCAAGCCGATGTTTCCCACGGATGGAAGGGGAACGAGTAGGAGAGGTAGAGGACAGGGAATGAGAGGAGGAAGAAGTATGGGTAGAGGAATCAAGAATGGAGAAAGGGCTACACACAGAAAGAGGTGGTGCAAACACAGAAACAGGAGAAAACGAAGCCAGAGGAGGGGCAGCAGAGGAGAGGGCAGGAAGAACCGGGTGGAGCCGCAGAGGACGGAGGTCGTTAACCCTTCCGACCGGGCTGCCTTACAAAAGGACTGAGGTCGTATCCGGGCGATCTGGCCAAAAAATGTCTAGGCCTAGGCTACCGTATCTTTTTTATTTTAACTGCTAGAAATTTCCCACGCATCTATAAACATAGTGCGGTTTCCAATCTGTAGACTGGCATTGAGTAGAACTCTCTAAGTCAACTGGTTCAGTTGTGATGACGATTTCTGTGGAGCGAATTTTTCCGCGATGTTGACAATATCGGAGCTTTTCAGACACTAATTTCGTCATATTATACAAAACATTGATCCGACGTCTCCTTCTTGTTTTCGGAGGTGCGGTGATGCAATGACCGGCTTTGTGTACATACGTCGGACGCACGGCGTTCAGACCAAGTTGAATAGGCTTTCAAGCTTACTGCCTGTTATAAGGACACCCGGCATGGAAGGGTTAAGGGGATACAGCACGGGAATTGGGGACAGATGCAGAAGACGAGAAAGGAGGAAAGGAAGAGAGTGGGGAGAAGGGAGACTGAGTAGAAGGAGAGGAGGTAGCAGTAGGAGATGAAGAGGTAGGAGAAAATCGTAAAATGTCAGCAAGGGAGGGACCAGGGCTGAAGCCAAGGGTGTGACGTACTTTGTGCCAAGCGGCCTGAAGAGAGAGACCTTCCCGACGATGGATAGCGGTGACTTCAAGTTCATTTTTTTGCACTGAGGTGGATATTCCCGAACAGGGAGGCGTTCACCCCCTAGATAAACAAAGTCCGGAGGGACAAATGCTGTAAAAAAACGACACGAGCAGCCCGTGAAACGAATGCCTGGCATTGGGCGTTCAAAACAGGAGACAGACAGTACAGGAACACTTTGGAAGGCAGAGAATGTCATGGATGAGTGGCGTCGTCACCAAGGTGCATCACCGATGGAGAGCAATAAAGTGCCCGTGCTGGAGTTCAAACGAACATCTTCGGGCATACAGGGGTGTGCCATCACCGGTCTTAAGGGAGAGCAGAGCATGCGCTTGGTCATCAAGCAAACTGTCACCAGCCGAGAGTGTAAAACCACACCCGCACCAATGGACTAAAGTAACAGACGCTGAAATTCCAAGTCACTCGGAACCGAATAAAACCTGGCCAGAGGGTAAGGAGGGGGAGAGAGAGTTGAAAAAAAGAGGCAAGACAGAAGAACAAGGATGGGACGTAGTAGAAGGAGAGCAGGAAGGCGAAGAGGACAAGGAGACAGGGGCTAAAGAGGGAACATACATACAAGTTTAAAGACTGCTTCATCCACAGAGAGTGTGGTTTTAGTCTCTTTTCTGTAGTACAGTACAATAAAGACTTGCCACAACAGAGCCCCATCACAGTGGCCGATGTTGGGCTAAAGAGGGAGCAGAGGAAAATTTAGAGTCGTAATGAACCAAAGTAGCTAATAGAGAAGCAGTAGAAGGAGGAGGATCAGATATGGAAAGTGCAGAGAAAAGGGCAGAAGGAGACTGAGAACAGAGCGATAGTAGCAGCATAGGTAGACACAGAGGAGGGAATAGGGAGGGAGTCCACGGGAAGTACAGTAGAGGTGCCAGGGTTAGTAGCGGAGAAACCAATCGGTATCAAAAGTTGGGGGAGTTGCAAGCCAAGAAAAACTCCTAGATTTGGTAGCCGCGGCCATCTATCTCAGGAGGCTCAGCATGAGAGCAGGAATCGGTACCCTACTAGGGAGAGGCTGCCTCCATTGAGGTGGGCGGTAACCGATCAATAAGGGTAAAAACTCTTCCCACCGACAGCTCCAATGCATGGCGTCCGCCATTACCCACAAATCACGTGACTTAGAACATAATCAGAGGAGCCCGACTCAGTGGTACAGTACATCTTTGAAGGGTCTGCTAGGAGGCAGTGCAGAAGAAGGGGAGAAAAAAAGAAAAAAGAGAAAGATACATTTAGACATGCTGTATTATGATTAATGCTGGTTAGGCCATTCCATTGTGGAGATATTAAGAGGTGAACACAAGTGGCCGGGTGGGATATGCAAGTGTAAACTCATCTGGGAGATGTCAATTAAGGCTACTAAATTAAATCACAATATTACACTAGATCTATATTCAACAATTGCTAAGGAAACCACTAGATTGTAAATAAATGCCGAACATCACTAAAATATATACCACAATCTACAACAAAATACCATAATCTCTAGAAAATCATTCTAAAGTCTAAACTACACAAACCTCCAGAATCTTGCTAGAATTCAAGTCGCTAGATGTAAAAATGTGCCGCTAGATCAAAATAAATACCTCAATATAGCAGGAAAGTAGCTAAATTCGGAACTAGTGAGTGTCGATGGCAAAGTTGTTGTTGTAGTTCCCCAGACTGCACCCCCAGGTCAATGTCCCCAATGTCCGCAGCCCCCCTTGCAGAGCCACCCAATCGGGCGATCTCGCCAGCACTTAAGACGGAAAAGTAGTACAGGAAAAGACAGACAGAAATTTCTAACAACTTATCAGTGCTGGCTTGATTTTGTGGCAAAGATACCGCTCTATTTTGATAGAACTAAACTTAAAGATGCCCTTAAATTCCTCCTTTTCAATACTTATGTTAGATTCGGGCCTTATATTTTCAAACAAATATTAGGAATTCCTATGGGTGGAAATGCTAGCCCTTTAATTGCAGATTTATTCTTGCTTGCTTTAGAATTTAAATATATAAAAGAATTAGTTGACAGTAGCAAGAAAAATAAAATCCCAGAAAAATTAGCACTTGCTAAATTGTTAAGTAATAATAGTAGATATATTGATGATATTCTCGTTTGCAATTTGTTAAATTTTAATCAAGTTGCTAAACTTATTTACCCTAATTCTATTCCCCTCACACAATGTAACGTAAATTATAATGTTGAAAATGTTCTTGATATAAATATAGAGATTGTTAATGAACAGTGCATACTTAAAGTATATCACAAAGTTGATGATTTTAATTTTAACGTAATAAACTTTCCTTTCCTAGTAGTAATATCGATAGTAAAATAACTTCTAATTGTTTTTATTCCCAGTTAATAAGATTTTATAAAATTTGCACTAAAGTAGATGACTTTTGGGCTAGAGCTAGGTTACTATACAGACTCTTAGTAGACAGAGGTTTTGAGGCAAGTAAATTGTTCCATAAATTTAATCTTTTTAGGGTCAATTATTGTGACTGTATTCTAAAATTTGACATCAATAATTTTAACCCTTATTTAGCGGGGTCGGACTTAAGTCCGATACGAGAAAAATTGGACTAAATGGCGGGGTCGGACTTAAGTCCGTGGGCGTATTCCCGCCCTAATTTAGGTGGAAAGCGAAACTTGGTGGTCGGGCGGTGTACTACAAGGGCCCACCCACACATCCCCACTGCGTGACCGTGACTAAGTGACCCTCAAGCAGCCATAATGGAAGGTCAAGATTTGCCCGTGTTCGATTCGGTGGCCGCCAATCCCTAGTGCGTCGCGCCACCCTACTAACCACGCCCGGCTCACCACCCAGGAACTAGATATCATGCTGAACTCTTCAGAACTTTCTAATAAGCTGTTGGATGAAACCGTCGAAGGTCTGGGTGAGAGTTTTGGTAGTGTGGATGACTCGGAAGACGAAAATAACCCGATCATAGGCTTTCACCCCAAGCATAATTTGCGTGGGGTGGATGTTGTGGTTGATGTTGGACAGACCCTTGAGCAAATTGGAGACGTTCCTGACGAAGAACATACTGGTGTGGGTGTTGGTAAGTACAATTTATATTTTATAATTGCTTGAAAATGTGATTGCAAGCATTTTATCACTTATCACCTTACGAGCGGCTGGTGGAGTATATTTCACTGTGCCGCCCAGCGGGTTTTTTTTTTTACCCTAAATGGGGTTGTTCTGTGCTCTTTTTCATGCATGAACAAGACCCGGAGCGTAATACAAGTATGTATCCTGAAAGTGCGTAAATTGAGCTTTCCAATGACACCCGAACCATCCTTTTACGATCACTGATTGTCTTTTAACGATCGTAAAACACGAGTGCAAAACCCTAAAATACGGTAATTTCCTTATAGAATTCCCTGTGTGGCGAGCGGTCTTGAGGTAATTTATGCTCCTAATCACCGCTCCGCTCTCTCTCAGAGCACATTACGTCCTCAAAATTGCACTCTACAAGAAATTTCCTTTGCATTTTATAGCGTATTATTTGCAGGCGTTCGATAAATTTCTTACGGTAATACAAACAACCAAAGATTGAATATTTGTGCTTGGCATTATATGATTGTGGAGAACAGATGTAGGCCTACCGTATATATTATGTTTTCATATATTATATGATACATGTGTAACATTTTTATATTATCACGACTCTCTCTCTCTCTCTCTGTCTCACTCTCTTTGTTTGTACTCCTTTGTACTCTCTTTGTCTGATGTAGGCCAGGGCACGCCCCTAACTAATCTCTTCCCTCCCAGGGGAAATCACACCTAGCAGATGTTTTTGACCTCCCCTCTCTCTCTGTCTGTCTTCCTCTCTGGGTCTACCTATACTGCATGTGACATTGAAATTGCTTGAGAGTTTGATTGCAAGCATTTTATAGCGTATTATTTGCAGGCGTTCGGTAAATTTCTCACGATAACCAGGGTGTATGGTACATTTCTCACGATAATACAAGCAACAACGAAGCTTGGCGAAGATTGTGGTCTACAATATACCTTTTTATAATTGCATGTGACCTTGTAATTGCTTGAAAGTTTGATTGCAAGCATTTTATAGCGTATTATTTTCAGGCGTTCAATAAATTTGATAAATATATCAAAATAAGTCCTGTGGGACTATGAAATAGCTATTATTGGACAAGGACAATATTTTGTTATATCCTCCACTGGAACATCAACAACAATGTCAACAACGTATCGCCGTCGGCAATCGTAAGATTCAGAGTCGTAAAGATTCCAGGACGAGCTCAATAGAAAATGAATGAATGAAATGAATGAGTGTGCAGTACTGCCAATACGTATAGCGACTTTCGCTAGATCTAGAGACCTTTACTTCGATCTAGCAGCAATGACTTACACTAGCGGTTTTGTTTTGAAATTTCAGAACAATTTCGAAGTGATATTATATGGATTTTGCCAATTCATATTTCTAGTGGTATTTATCATGTCTTACATCTAACAATATATGCTAGCGGATTTAATTTCCATTGGTAACCCTCCCGCTAGAGTCGGCTCCAAGAAATCGATAATGGTGGCACTTTAGTAAACAGGTGATAAACAAAACCGCATGCGGATCGGTTTGGTGTATCGGTATTATGGTAAGTTTGCTACCTACTATTGTTTATACGATATAGTAAGTAATGATAAGTAAATTATTATATATTATATATAAAACAAAAACAAAATTCCTGCAAAGCAAGCGAAACAGAGAGAGAGAGAGAGAATGCAGAAACTGAACTGAAGAAAGAGTGAAAAAGATATAATAATACAGAAATATTACAAGCAAATAAATGAAATAGAGGGATTAGTTAGAGAAAATAATAATGAGAAATACATAATACGGATGAGGTAGAGAGAAAGGGGGCACAAGAGAGGGAAAGCGAGCGAGCCAGAGAGACAGACAGACAGGAGGAGTGAGAGAGATTAGAGAAAATAATAATGAGAATTACATATACGGATGAGAAAGAGAGAGAGACAGAGCGCGCGAGAGAGGGAAAGCGAGCAAGCCAGAGAGAGAGAGAGAAACAGACAGACAGACAGGAGAGAGAGAGAGAGAGAGAGAGAGAGAGAGAATACAGAAATAAGGAGAAATAAGAGAAAAATAAGACCGATTACCGAAGGAATAGTAGACGCGCTAGAGACCGAAGTCAGGCCAAAGCGAACGCAACCGAACGCGCCTGGGAAATAGACCAAAAAGTACCTCCTCTTCCTCACCTCTTCCCACCCTCCACACTCATTCATAACATCCATTCATAGACTTATATGGGGAGACGAAGAGTTGCTCTTTCCAAAAATGATCGTTTCGTTCGCATTGGAGCCATAGTAACGGCGCTAGGGCGAGTGAAATTGAGCGAATATTTCGGGATTATGCCCGCTGAGCGGTACATTGTAAAATACCTTACCACCCGCTAAATAAGGGTTAATCAAGCATTTTTAACTTGAAGTTTCTTGTATAACCTCTGCTCACTTTTTGTCTGTATTTATTGTTTTTTGTCTGTATTTATTGTTTATCTTTTTCTTTTTCTATTATTAATATTAATATTGATGATTTTTTAAATTGATTGTTCTTGTTAAAAGAGTACTCTTTGTTTAAATCTGTTGTCACTTCATATTTTGCAATTATTTGTCTTTATATTATATGTATTCATTGTCGATAGTATCAATTGCTTGCTTTTGCGATTTCCTTAGTTTATTTGTGCGATAAATGTAGGTTATTTGTAGGGTAGTTATTGATAGGGGTCACTTGAGCATGCTATGCTTACAGGTACCTACCCGATAGCACTATCGTTAGTGAGTGCTGTACTGTATTTTATATATTATTTTGTAATAGTAGATATCATATCAATATTTGTATTTTGTACTATTGTTAATGTCTTGTCATGTTGCAAATTTGATTTTAAATAATATTTTTACATTTAACATGTAGTTTCTTTATTCATGCAGAGTTTAATAAAAATTTACCAGAACGTCCCGGACTTCCCAAACTTTACTAATTCCTTTAACGTGACGATAGTGCGTTGTTATATGTGCGATTAGTTTGCTTGGGAAACAGATTAACTTGCTCATGTAGTAATGTACACCCTATGTGGTGGATTGTGTTCTTTTATTTAATAATTTTCATTTTAGTAAGCGTTGTTTCCACATAGCAATTTTGATAATTTAATTTGACTTTATATTGTCCTTGTCCCAGTTTTGGTTTGTTTGGTTTGCAAGTTTTACATTTTAAGTAACATATCGGTTCACTTAACAGCCTACCTATATGGCAATAATTCAAGCTGATTAGCTCTTGTGACCGTGTCCAATATCTCGTTTTGTGGTAATTATTCAAACTTGACAAAAGTTTTAATAATCACGGTCGCACAAGTCAATCAGCTGGAACGGCCACTTAACCTAAGAAGTGCGCATGGGGGTAATTAGAAACGTCCGCCTGTGCTGACGTATTTGAGCTGTTTCCATCACTAAAATATTCATTTTACCATAAATAGCATTAATACTTATCCATACGCGCCTATTATGGGTTGATTATAAAGGTATTAACCTGAAACAACAATAAAACGAGTGAAAACAGCGTTTGGATGGTCAAAATCGGAGATGCAGGCCGCGAGTTATATAATGTATGGGTGAGGCAACCTGCTTTCCCGCCAATTTCCCCCAAGGCCACTGAGACACAGTCGATCGATACTCTCTCTCTCTCTTACACTCGCTTGCTAACAGTGATGTCAATGCCCTGCTTGCAACTCGCTAATGTTAGCACGAAAATATACCTCAGAATAAGGGAATAACAGGGAAAATAGGTGATAACTGAAGGAGGGGAGGAAAGTGGGGAAGGAGGGGAGGTAGAGGAGTGATATTTTGCATGGCCCAGGGGCAAAAAAAAAAAAATCGATGTTTAAAGTCGATTTGTTTTTCTCTGACTCTTAACCCTTTGGCGCACGATGACTCGTTCAGAGTCATTAGGTATTTTTTTCCTAGGCGCACGATGACTCGTTAAGAGTCATTAAACTTAAAAATATTCGCCAAAAATTAAGTTTTCGTCTGACGCGCGTAATATTTGGCACAGATATTAAGTATTACGTCTAGTTCAATGGGTACAATTAGCAACCCCCTCAGTTAAACCGTTTACTCACGGCTGGCTGGGAAGTGAGCAGAGTACAGCTCAGTCTGTGTTTCGATACTTTCACGTTTATTCGAGTATCTCAGTAACTATTTGGTTTATAGTAATTCTGAAGTTACCAGTGGAATTCTCATTAAATTACGCTTCCATATATGTATGCAAATCAAAAATGTTGTGGGCAAAATTTTGAGCTAGCGCGAGTTGGAGATAAGGTATTTACTTTTTGTTTTACAATTCTTATTTCGGAGTGCCCCAATGTGATTGTTTTGTATTTATTCTATGTTTTTATTCGCTTATCTTCAAGTTCAATCAATAACGAAGCCGATGGTACCTCATTAATCCAAATACAAGGATTTTTTAGTGGATAAAAACGTCACAGAAACAAATTATCGCCGGGCACAAAACTGGCTCTGAGTGAGCTGAGATATAATTTGGGAGTGGGAAACACTTTGATTGGAAACTATAGGTGCGCCAAAGGGTTAAGAGTCTTCCCGCAGTCCGCCGGGGGAACTCGTAAGAGTCTCCCTGCAGTTCCCGGGTTAATTGGGCCGTGAGTCGCTGACACAGTGCATGTACAACAATCACTTGATGTAAAGGGATATATACTCTTCAACATTCTCAAGGTGAAGGTTATTGCTACATTTAAGACAAATTCTGTGGTGGGCTGGATCTGTCAGAGTGAGGGTTGGTGTCCTCTACTTCCCATAGCTGTTTCTGACTTTACCTTTTTCATCATTCTTGTTTCTAACTTTTTCCTGAGAGTTGTGAAGGCAGTGGGGCCATAATGGTGTGCCCCACGGTTTCCCCAGTGTCTTCTCTCACAGCCCACTGGCACAAGTCGGCCTTTCTCCCTCTGGCGTAGGGATGCGTCGACCCCACCACCCACCACTTTGGTGGTGCAATCAGCTTCTGGAGCAGAGGACCACTGGTTACTATCTTCAGAAAATTCCTATGCTTGGCATGCTTCCAGCCAGGGCCCCACTGGGGTAAATAAAATAGCAAAACAGTGGTGGAACTGCCATCCGGGTGAGGGACTGCTCCTTCGGTGCTTAGGGTCATAATCCACTTAGTGGAAATGGCACTGTGGGGTGGGTCAGTGGGGTCATGTCTGGGAGCCTGCATGAAGGCCATCTCTTTTGCGGCGCTTCCTCTGGAAGCGGGACGTTAGATTCATGATGATTAACCCGGTAAGCGCGAGCTATGTGTACTGAACACCACACTTCTGGGCGGCAATATTAGGCTCCATTCCTGCCTATAATCGTCATTTTACGATAAATATAATTATTACTTATTCATATGCGCCTATTTTACGTTTAATATGAAGATAGTAACATGTAACAACAATAAAACAAGTGGGAATAGTGTTTGGATAGTCAAAATCGCGATTATTTGCCATTCATGAATTGTGAGCCAGCAGCGACGTACACCCTCTCTCTCTGGAGCCTACAGCCACACTGAACCTCCCCTCCCTCATTCTCTTGCACTCCATACGCTCGGTAGCAACAACACCACACCCTAGAACTGGGTTGCAGATATTGGCATGATAAATACACCAATAAAGATGGTAATACAATAAGAGGAAAAATAGGTGATAATTGAAGGGGGGTGGAGGGGATATTGACACATGTGGAAGAGTGATATGAGGTATGGAGGAAAAAAAACAAAAATGTTTAAGTGCTACTGGGGCCTTTTAAGTTTATTTTAGGCCTTACCTCTTAAGAGGTTCCTCGCCCTTGCCCACCAAAACCTCTTAAGAGTGTTCTCACTGTTCCCGGGTTAAGACAAATTAATTACTGTATGCCGGTTAGGCTATTCCATTGCAAAATTAACTCCTACACAAGTTTTTGCTAAGGTTAGCGGTTTATATTGCTAATGTGGCACATTTTAGATACTGAAATTATCTCACTGTCTTCGTGGCGCAATGCATAAGTGTGTTGATTTTCGGTGTGAGCGTCCTGGGTTCGAATCCCCGGACTGCCACATGTGTTTGTTAATTTCATTAATCGAGTTTAGGAGTAAAGTTGGTTAGTGGAGAGAACATAATAATATTATAGAAACAGCTTGAATATCAAGATGGGAATTATACAGAGCACTAATGACATCATGATACTATCTAGCTGTAAGGGGGGGTTTTCGTCTTCTTTGCTTTTCTTTTCTAATGTTCCTGTAGGACTTTGCTGTTACCCCCACCTTATTTATTATTTCCTGTTCATTCCATTATTGTGTTTCTACCTTACTTGATGATTGATCCAACTTATTACTCTGGTAGCTTAATGGCCGTTGCATGCAAGGAAATACAGGTTAATGAATGCAAATGGTCTAAATGACACAGGATAAATAAAAACACAATATACCGTTTGGTATTCTTAACTATATTAAAACACTGTAAAGAGAAATACACTTTTCACTGTGATACACAAATCAATAGGATTATTACTTTAGTCAACCACGGAATATATCGGTATTATTGGCACAATTAACTACTTCTTATCACCACATCAAAGTTAACTAAAACCCTTCAACAGGTGACCCCAAGGCCACTACCCTAGTAAACACACACTCGGTCACTAGGTTCATAAGGCGTACAACAGCTCACAATGGGGTGAAGGTTAGCTCAAGGCTCAATAACACCAACAGCATCCTGTCTCAGTACAGCCACTAGGTCATGTCCACTGGGGTGGACACAGGACTCTGCACCTGGTAGGCTACTTCTCCCTGGACTTCGCTCCTGACCTGGGACCTGGTATTAATATTACCATTAATAAAACTGACAAAATTCTATATCTTAATTCATATCAACATTACAAAAGTGGTCAAATGTATCAATTAAGAGACAACAAAAGGAGGATGTAAATGATTGGGTTACAGATAAAATTTACTTAGTTGACCCTCAAAAATATATAAAGAAAAATGGTCCAAATAGAAAACGGAGGGTTGGAGATAGATATAATTTACTTAGTTGACCCTCAAAAATATATAAAGAAAAATGGTTTAAAATAGAAAACGGAGTGTATACACACACACACGACTCAGGAATGTGGGCTTACATTAAGTTACATACATGATATTGAACTCGACATACGGGATCTTATTGCTGTGAGAATACTACACTAACATAATACAATTAACATTATTATCTTAATACATAATAAGGTTGGCAGGAAAAATAATATGGATTTGAAATCTAAATGAGTAATTATCAGACGGAATGAATAATTTCACCTTCGACCAAGACAAAGGATGTCGTATAATTTCGTAGTTACATATAAGAAACTGGGCATAACAAATGGTCTCAAACTTATCTTAAGTACTTCACAATTCATTTCAACTCACCTTCAACTGAAGGTTTTATCTAAACACAACACAAAGGGAAATTTATACTGAGTTAATCCAAATATTTCCCCTTAGTCCGCCCGAGGCTGGCAACTGGGAGGGAATGGCGCTGGCACTCTCGGCTCTAGGCTCTGTAGGACTCGGGGTCAGCGTCCTTTGTCACAACAATAACCATACCTTGATTAAATGAGCTCCTCAACTTACTTAGAGTCTAATAAAACTTTCAAAGGATAATTGAATTACTTTTATATGATGCAACGAATTTCAGGCACAAACATGTTAACTATTACTTACGATATCCTAGGTAAGACTATAGTTTTTAAGTTGGAGGTAGGACTCATAAATTTCCACCTGTCAAACCCCCTTGAGATGGGCACTTGTCGCTAAGGCCTCAGAATCAGGGTGTCACACTAGAGACTCGGTTCAAGCAATTATTAGGCCAAATATCAGCATTATACTAGATTCACAAAGTTAAAGTTATGCTTTGTAAAATGCCCCAGAACAAGAAGCCCACCACAGAAGCCACGAGCGAACACCACAGAGAAACACCCGGAAGAAAGGTCCACAGAACGAAAGGACCAGCTGACCGAGCCAGCCATTTCAGACAGGCCCAAGCCCGCAGGGCTAAGCAGCTCCAGGCCGCCCCCCACCTACCTTTTCTAAACTGACCATTTTCCACACCTCACGTACACTACCCCCCTCGTGTCCTACACTCCTAATTACAAAGATGATGAACAGGAATATACATTCATATTAAAAACACCCATGCCCTGTCCCGACGTTAAGCCAATGCCAACACATCAGACAGCCATAATTATATCTATGTATGTTCTTACATCCGAGAAGTAGATGTTATATATCTTAGGAGTTAAAACACCCACGCTTGTCCCTAGATCTCGTATATCATTTCCCATGACGAGTATAGATATATGTAACCCGTGCTCAGTCGCCCCTTGCATTGTTCCTCTAGTAACTAAGTCTGTAATATTAACTGCCACCAGCATTGATACGACATAGCGGCACTGTCCTTGTGTCGTATTGTGCCAAGTACAGATCAACCAGGTTTCATCACCTTATTAGGACGACGACTATAATGTCGTCGTTCATCGATGTATGCAATCCTTAGTTTTAAGTATTAATATTAACATTCCCGAACATCTTGTCTTGCCAGACTAAACTTTCTGAAGAATCCATCGCCCCATAAATCTATGTATTCAATCCTTAGGTTAAGTATCTTTATCCGCCATTGTGTTCACATTTTTCCATTTACTTTTCCACAATTGTCATACGTCTTCCACTTGCCTCCTTCGTATCCACAGTCCACACTACGCCAATTTGCTTCATGTCATACACCTCTTACCCCATCCAGAGATTGTATAGATAACCTTGTTACCAGTATCTGTCATAAGTACCTCGAAACAATAACTAAGTAACCCTACGAACTGCCGTTTTATTGGTATATATATATTTCATAGAAAACGCAGTTCCCAGGGCCAACTAATAATATCCATAACCCCTCATACTGACTACATAATTCTATCTTTTCCAGACTCATATACCACCCCGTAGTTGCATCCCCGGTAGCATTTGACTAACGTACTCACTGTCTTTTCAAACTCCAATATCAATTGTAGCCTAATGCCACCCACGCCCAGGGACCTTAGGGGCAAAATTTCCCTGTAGCCCCTGAACTCTCCCCCCCCCCCTCTTATTAAGACACCCGCGCTTCTCGACTCTTGTCCGATCTAGCCTCTCTCTCATACCTCTTGAAGATCCTTGAATTGTCCGTTACTAACGCTCTCCAACCTTTTATATATATACTCCTATCCAGCCCACCTTCATTTAGTAGGCCAGAACAACATTAGAACTTTACTAACCCCTTGCATGCCATCTACTCTCTTACAACCCATTCACAACCCGGCACCCAATGGTCGTCGATGCGAGGCTAGCCGCCTCACCAGTAACTAACTTCTATTGCCATACTTCCAGATAAATGTGGCAGAGTTAGCAACCCAGTCTCCACCACATCCAGCAAACCCTACAATTAACAACCAGCCGAGTAAAACCAGCTAGCCAAGGCACCTTCGGTTTTGGTATTAAGGACACCCACATCTGTCTCATACACAGAGGGTTATTACAAACACTGGTGATATGGCAAGCCCCTAGCCACAGCCGCCGGATGACTATCACGGAGAGAGGGCGCCCAGCTCCCCCTTTTTGCCCACCCGCGGAGGTATACCTGGCCCCTGTTTTGACTTCTGAATCATTGCCAGGTAGCACAGGAATTCTTCCTATCAATGAACTAACTATGCATGACTAACACCTTTACTAACCTCTATTAACTCCCAATAAACCATTTACCTTTCTTGCATACTCTGATCACTAAATTAGCACCTCAGCTATACCATAGAATGAAGATTGAACAATCTAAGAGAGACGCTCCTATCACAGCTGTCCCCATCCTCCTCGCAAAGTAGATCCAGTCTCCCTCCCCTAAATACTTCCAGTATAGCCAAAATAGTACCTTTTACTAAGGCTCAGTTATATTAAA
Organism: Paralithodes platypus; assembly: GCA_032716605.1. NCBI lineage: Eukaryota > Metazoa > Arthropoda > Malacostraca > Decapoda > Lithodidae > Paralithodes > Paralithodes platypus. The sequence continues at coordinate 2,107,331 of CM064577.1, forward strand.
ATATGAAGGCTTCCTATAGCCATGTGCCACAACAGTAATCAACATCTGACCTAGTCCCCATATCTATTGAGAGCTCAAATAAGTCCATAAGACTCGAGATCCCTACTGTCTACAGGGTCCAGAACCGAGCCTATAAACCTAGCTCCCGCCCCAAGTCAAATCAGTTGAAAGCTAGACACCAACCAGTGGTCACTACCCTGCAGTTCACCTCTAGCTCTGCCCTTGTGTTGTTCCGGAGTTGAGAGATTCCAGATCCGGCAGACTCCGTGGCAGAGAAGACTGATAGAAGCATCTGTCCATGTACAAGTCCTAACGTGCACCTTATAACCTTCACACAAATTCGTGGGTATATAAGTGTGTAGCCAGCAACGATCGTCAAGAGATCCGACTTGAGAACTTCCTACATTTTGGACCATCTGGACGGCCGAGGAACCAGTCGTTAGCCCCCAACATCACCGGAAGCAAGATAACCAGGACCAGATCTACAAATACTATTCAAGATTCATGTTGCTAGTACTAAGTGTTATAGTACTAGCTTGATACTCACTTATTAACTTTCTATAAAGTGGCTAAAACCTTGCCCAGTGTAATTCATATTTAACCATTCCATTTGGGACGTACTAAGCGATCAGTGCTCTTTAATTAACAGGCGACCTTGACTCTCGTAATTATCTTATTCAGATATTAAAACTCTAGTGATATCTAACGTTCGCCCACTGATTTGTGTTCTACGTATTTCTGCCATAAGAATATAAAAACTTAGATCAGTACCCCCATGAGGTTACTAGAGATTCCGTGTTCTACAATATACGCGTGTCTAATCCTAACTGTGAGCTGCTACTTGGGCACGCGACCAGCCAGCAAGAGATCAAATCAGTGACATTGAATTATACGAATATATTGAGGTCTTCCAGTAAAATAAAAACTTGCTAATTAAACCCGTGATCAGAAGAATATACCTGAACGTTGGAAGTGGGAGACTAGGCTCCATCCAGATCCGCTAATGCTAGCAGTTCCCTTCTATTATTTGTTTTGTGCGAGAATTACTATCTTTCTATGCTCTTTATTTATTTACTTCAATAAACGTGAACTTGTGTCGTGTTACCGTGTGTTTATTTTGTGTTCTCTATTCCTCATACCTTGTATTGTGCATGCAGCCTTATATACCCAGTCATTCAGAACTCACATTACCCAAGTTAAACCTGTAGAAAAACAGGGCATAACATTGGCGGCAGCGGTGGTTCTTGATTCGGATAAAAGGTTGCATTACATTGCAAGTTTGGAACAGCTAGAACACGAGAACATCATGGCGGACCCTACTCACACTTCCATCCCACATTATGATGAAACAAATTATGGGATCGAAATATTCATGGACATAGTGAAACCCTTACTTGACATGACTTATACCACGGACACACAAAAAATAGCCGAAACATTAGCACACCTGGGAAAAGCCGTTTCCCTGGTTGCCTATTAAGTGCACCCTGATCTCACCTGGAACGAATTTCGCACAATAGTGATAGAAGCCATTAAGCCTTCGTTGGGCGCTTTCGTGGCCCACACCCGTATCCTAGACACAAAATTCGAAGGCGATGTAGATGCCACAGTGAGTAAGCTTGCCCAACACATAAAAATTTCTTTCCCCACGTTGACCAGAATCCAACAAGAACAGCAAATTCTGGTCAACCTTGTGTCGATATTGCCCTCAGCAGTAAAAGACCATTTCCGGGTGCACGATTTCGTCGGATACAAAAAAGACCTCATCACGATCCGACGTATTTTGGCCGTGCACACAGAAGCACCCACCCAAATCGCTGCAATCAAGAGGTTTCCCACGCACCCGCAGCAAGCCAACCACCAAAACCCCAAGAATGCATACCCAGCCTCATCCTTCAACAACAGACCCACCTACCCTTCCGGCAAGCCCTAACCCAGTAGACCCCGGTTCCAACCGTCCCAGCCACGGAGAATCTTCAACCGGAACAGCAACTACAACACCTACCAAAGTAAAAACCCTACCTTAGTCATTATCAACCCCTATGATTTCCCTGCCTGTAATGCTCAGTGTGCCCTCCTCCAAATTCGTGACTCTGCCAAACCTCGCCCCTCTACTCCTCGCATTTCTGTAAATGAAGAGGAGTGGGGACAAGAGGAAGAAATAGCCCCCCATACCATGACCTCAGACGATACCGAGGAAACCCTGGAGGAGGTAGATACCGACCCCCAGGATTTTTAAAGTATCCCCCGCCCACGATGGGCTCGGCGGGGGACGCCATAACTAGTCGCACTGCCCCCATTTATTACATGGCCAAAATCAAGGACATTCCTGTCCGCTTGCTAATCGACACGGGAGCTGCCAAGTCATGTTTGTTCAAATCTTACTATGAAAAACATCCCCGACGATTTGGCCCTTTGTTAAACACCAAAACAGAACTCATCTCAGCTGCTGATACTTAAATCTCCTAGGAGACACTTTACCCCTATCAGTAACCACTCCTGACCCCCATGCTCGTTGTTATCACACATTTACAGTATTTTCCTCCAACTGTAAACATTATGATGGTTTCCTTGGACTTGACCTCCTTCAAAAACTCCGGGCCCAGATTGACTGCGGCCAAAGGCTGATCTCATTCAAAAACAGAGCCCAAAGCCTCTGACAAACCAATCACGCAGAAACCCATTCCCAAAAAAGAAAAAACAACCTCCCCCTCAACAAACCCTGATTCAGGGTTACCAAGTTGCAGCTAGCACTAAGGTGACTCCTAAAACCTCCCCTTGCCCCGAGATCTCTCAAAACCTCACTCAATTCAGTAAAAAAATGCCTCAGCAAACGAAAGAAGACAAGTCCAAGCAACTCCCTCTTGGTAATCCCCTCAATTCTCGTAACTCTGTCCAAAATAAATCCTCCCATGTTTTCAGGACAGACTCTGATATATGTAACCATAATTCTATCCAATGTTTATGTACACATGTTTCCAGAGAAAATGCCGACCGATGTACCCAACAATGTTTCCCCCATGCCCCCAGCCCCCAGAAAGTTAACAACCCCAAATCAATACACCAGTCCTACACCAATAACCCATGTTCTACACCTAACTTTTTCCCCACCAACCCTCCGCAGTCCCCCCAGCAAATCCCGTTTTCTAACTCGCTCACCTCTCACCCCTCTGAACCGCCCGCACGCGCCGTTAATCCCCCCCTCATGCGTGCCGACCGAGGGACACAACCATGTTCCCACCATGCCCTCAGAAATGCCCAGCTATTCCACCACCCCCCCAATCCCCCTTGTGACAGTTTTTCGTCAGTAGCTCCCTTCCACCCCCACACAATTCACACCCCTAGAAAACTTCACAACCCCACACTTGACTCGCCCTCTCATGACAAACATAACCACCAAAACCACATAAACTCCAAACAAACCGTTACTGCCACCGACAACGCTCGCCCCACCAACCCTCCGCAGTCCCTCCAACAAATCCCGTTTTCTAACCCCCTCACACCGCGCCCCACTGATCCTCTCACACACGCCGTTAATCCCCCCCTCAAGCGTGACCCCCACCAAAGTGACCTTGCCCCCCTTATAAGTACCAAGCACCTGCTCGCCAGTCAATCCCCCACCATCATTAGCCCAGCGGTAGTTCAGGATAAATGCCAAATTCCCCCCCACCATCAAAAATGGGTGAACCTGCGGCCCATACCCCAAACTCACATGGTATTTTCCCCCACTAACACATTCCCCAACCCCCATCGTTGCCTCTTACAACCCGCCATCATTTCCGCTCGTATCAACCACATTCTCGTGGCAAATATCTCAGAGGAACCCCTGACATTACCAAAAGGTCTCATTATAGGAGACCTCGAAACTTTTGATGACCTCCCCATACATTGTAACGACACCCCTACCAGCCTCCAATTGCCCCCTCTTCCTGAGACACTATCTGACCACCAAAAGAACGGCATGTACGACCTACTGCTGGAATTCAGTGACGTCTTTGCCCAACAACCCACCGAAATCGGACAGACTGATGTAGAACAACACATCATTAACACCACAGGCCCCCCCATACGACAACCATCCCGTAGAAAGAACCCCATACAACGTCAGGAAGAGGAACGCCAAGTCCAGGAAATGTTAGAGGCCGGCATTGCCACCCCGTCCATTAGCCCCTGGTCTTCCCCTGTTGTCTTAGTCAAAAAGAAAGATGGGACAACCCGTTTTTGCGTCGATTACAGGAGGTTAAATGACATAACCATTAAAGACGCTACGCCCTCACCCCGAATAGACGATTCCCTTGACTCCCTATACGGATCCAAATGGTTCACTACCCTCGACTTGCAAGCAGGGTATTGGCAAGTGCCTATCAAGGCCGAGGACCAAAAGAAAACAGCATTTTCCACTGGTGGTGGCCATCACTATGAATTTAACGTCCTACCTTTTGGCCTCTGTAACGGACCCGCCACCTTCTCCCGTTTGATGGAAACGGTATTACATGGCCTAACCTGGGAAACCTGCCTAGCCTATCTGGACGATATTATTGTGTACTCTCCAACCTGGGAAGAACACCTCCTCAGGTTGAGACAAGTCCTTCAAAGAATCCGAGCCGCCGGGTTGAAATTAAAACCCTCAAAGTGCGTGATTGCCCGGAATAAGGTAGATTTTCTCGGACACGTGATATCTGAACATGGTATTGCGCCAGACCCAAAGAAACTTCAAGCCATACAAAACCAAACCCCACCCACCACGGTTAAAGGAATACGTTCGTTTCTAGGTTTAGCCACATACTACAGACGTTTCGTCCCCCACTTTGCCACCATAGCCAGACCCCTCCACCAACTTACCCACAAAGACACCCCTGGTTCGCCTGGACACCTGAAAGAGACCTCGCGTTTAACACTTTGAAGCAAAAGCTAATCCAAGCCCCTATCATCGTTTTTCCTGACTACCAGAAACCTTTCCGTCTTTATACCGACGTATCTCTGTACGCCATAGGTGCAGTATTAGCTCAATTCAGAGATGGAAAGGAACATGTGATAGCGTATGCCAGCTCCACACTCACCCCACCCCAACAGAATTACGCAGCCACCAAGAGAGAGTGCTTAGGGATCATTTGGGCACTCAGCCACTTCCGGTCATTTGTGTTGGGCGCAAAACTCGAAATAATTACCGACCATCAATCTTTATAATGGCTGCGTAGGTGCGAAACCAACTCAGCCATTTTGGTACGTTGGAGAGAGACACTAGAGGACTACGACTTTACCATACAATATCGTCCCGGCAAACTCCATACTAATGCAGACGCCCTGTCACGTTTGCCAGTACCAAAAGACCCCCCCACCAACCTAGCTGCCTTACAAAACACTCAATTGGTATCTACCCCCACCCCCCGACAGAATGCCCCCCCAGCCCCCTCCCTAAGTCAATCTTGGGAAGCACAAATCAGACCCCCCTGGATACCGTTAAATGTCTTCAGGAGACTGACTCGCTGGGGAGATCAACTTGCCACAGACACTGGTCACATAATCTTGGACCCCACCATAGCCCACGACTACATGATTGCCATCCACGAGGGAAACGGCATACACCTTGGACAAAAGAAAATGTTAAAGATCTTCACAGACCAATACTGGACCCCCAACCCCTCCAAAATTGCACAACGAGTGACAGAATCCTGCAAACCGTGTTTATTGGGAAAGGATAGATCACGCACCCCAGGCCCAGCTGGTACCATTTCTGCCAACAAACCGTTCCAAGTCCTATCCCTCGACATCATGGGCCCGTTCCCTTCTTACGCTGGCAACCGCTATATCGTCACATTTGTAGACGTATATTCAAAATTTCTAATAGCCTGCCCAGTTAAAGACCACACAGCCACCACAGTCGCCACACTGCTTGCCACAGAAGTGTTCCCTATATTCGGCCTTCCTCTTGCTCTTCTACCGGACAATGCCCCCGAGTTTAGTGGACACGTTTGCAACAATTCACCCAACAATGCGGTATTAAGATTAAACACTCATCCCCGTACTGGCCTCAAGGAAATGCTATCTGCGAACGCAGCCATCACACCATCAACAACCAGTTACGTACAAGAATGATTGCTCTTAACACCTCAGACTGGCCATCACAACTAAAGATGATACAGTGGGGTATGAACACCTGTCCTCGGGAAGACGGTATTTCCCCTCATGAACGTGTTTACGGTATACCCCCCGTTACTGCCATTCCACCACCACGCTCACCTTCCCTCCACCACCTCCACAATTGACCCATTGCAACATCTGCAAAACACCCTCCATACCGCCCAGATCTGTCAAGACACCAAAACTGATAACATCGATGACAAAAACCCTTTCGCCATCCATGACACCGTAATGGTAGCCAACCTCCCTATCACCAACAAGTTAGGCCCTCGCTATGTCGGGCCCTACACCGTCATACAAGTCCCAAATGCCTTTCAAGTCACCATCGACTATCACGGCGTGACTCGCACGCTCCGAACTAGATTCGTCCGAGCGTTTAAACCTCTAAAGCCACAAGACATTACCCCACCCCACACGTCCGACCCTAAATTAAACACCCCTACTCACCCTCTCACTCAGGCTATGAATATTCCCATACAAACCCCTAAGGACCTAAGCCCTCCAGCACCGAACCGACAAATCTTTTCTCAACATACCCCCCAAACTAACCTCCACAAACCCCAAGCCCCCACTATCACACCCTCTTCCACCATGACACCTTCCTTCACTTCTGATAGTCAAGTTCCTCCCCAACTTATCCAAGTACGAAAACTTCCACCCACAACCCCGACCACAACAGAAACCCTCCCGTCTAGCCCTGACATACCTCCACCAGGCACCACAGTGAGAAAACCACCACCCCCACCCCAAACCAAGTACACACCCAACCGCACCACACAATCTACCTCAGTAACCTCACGCTACAACTTACGCCCACGACAAAAATCGTTTAAAACCTCCAGAAAACACACCCTGCTAACCAAGTTCCGTAGGGCTGCCAGACCACTACCCTCCTCCTCCTCTTCTTCTTCTTCGTCGAATTCTCCCCCACAAAGGGAAAGAAGACGAATAATCACCAGAAAATCACCAACCTCATCAAACAACACACGCCCCTACCCCCAACCCTCCAACTTAAATCTACACTCCTTACCCACCCGTCTAGCCCCCCCCCCCGCATCCGCCCCTTTCCCCTCCACGATCCCCACCACCCCACCCACACACCGACCAACCTCCTCATCTCACCGAACCCCCAACCAACCAACCCTAAAAACCCCCCCCCCCCCAAAGTCACCCCCCAGAAAACCCCCACATGTCATTTACCAATAAAACGTGCTTCCCCTCAATATAAAACATCGTCGAGCGACTCAAGTCCCACGACAAACATCTACCTTCCCACCAGGACCGCCAGAGGTAGAATAATCAACAGACCCATCAGATTTAAAGATAGGGATACAAAAATAACACCCCGTTTTGACACTAAGGACCCAAGCCACACAACACACACACCCCCTCCTTCCCACACACCTCCTTCACCCACCTTACCTAAACCGATCTTGCGCATTGCCTCACTATATATTCCCAACCTACAACACCGCCCAAGAAAACCAAATAAAACCCAGACTCACATTCCCCCTTCATCCCCAGCTCTGTTGTCACGCGTGAATCCCCTTTCGGTTAGTAACCCATTCACCACACTAAACAGACTTCCTGTCAATCCCACACACCTCACTCCGACCCCCACGGGGGAAAGTACAAACCATTCATACGAAAGGTTAAAGTAAAAACCCCCACTGGACACTTGGCCCGTGTACCACACCCACACCAAGCCCGGGCAGCCGCCCGCCACAACACAGAGGACACATTCTTACAGGTATACATTAACCTGCAAAAGAAACCTGACCGTCGCTCTCGTGCTTGGTGGAACTTTCTAAATACCCTTAAAATGACCCACCATCACTATGCTTCTTTTAATTCACCCTTGAGGCTCGAGGACGAGCCTATAATGAAGGAGAGGGAAGTAAAAATGCCCCAGAACAAGAAGCCCACCACAGAAGCCACGAGCGAACACCACACAGAAACACCCGGAAGAAAGGTCCACAGAACGAAAGGACCAGCTGACCGAGCCAGCCATTTCAGACAGGCCCAAGCCCGCAGGGCTAAGCAGCTCCAGGCCGCACCCACCTACCTTTTCTAAACTGACCATTTTCCACACCTCACGTACACTACCCCCCTCGTGTCCTACACTCCTAACTACAAAGATGATGATGAACAGGAATATACATTCATATTAAAAACACCCATGCCGTCCCGACGTTGAGCCAATGCCAACACATCAGACAGCCATAATTATATCTATGTATGTTCTTACATCCGAGAAGTAGATGTTATATATCTTAGGAGTTAAAACACCCACGCTTGTCCCTAGACCTCGTATATCATTTCCCATGACGAGTATAGATATATGTAACCCGTGCTCAGTCGCCCCTTGCATTGTTCCTCTAGTAACTAAGTCTATAATATTAACTGCCACCAGCATTGATACGACATAGCGGCACTGTCCTTGTGTCGTATTGTGCCAAGTACAGATCAACCAGGTTTCATCACCTTATTAGGACGACGACTATAATGTCGTCGTTCATCGATGTATGCAATCCTTAGTTTTAAGTATTAATATTAACATTCCCGAACACTTGCATTAGTCTTGCCAGACTAAACTTTCTGAAGAACCCATCGCCCCATAAACCTATGTATTCAATCCTTAGGTTAAGTATCTTTATCCGCCATTGTGTTCACATTTTTCCATTTACTTTTCCACAAATTGTCATACGTCTTCCACTTGCCTCCTTCGTATCCAGTCCACACTACGCCAATTTGCTTCGTGTCATACACCTCTTACCCCATCCAGAGATTGTATAGATAACCTTGTTACCAGTATCTGTCATAAGTACCTCGAAACAATAACTAAGTAACCCTACGAACTGCTGTTTTATTGGTATATATATATTTCATAGAAAACGCAGTTCCCAGGGCCAACTAATAATATCCATAACCCCTCATACTGACTACATAATTCTATCTTTTCCAGACTCATATACCACCACGTAGTTGCATCCCCGGTAGCATTTGACTAACGTACTCACTGTCTTTTCAAACTCCAATATCAATTGTAGCCTAATGCCACCCCCACGCTCAGGGACCTTAGGGGCAAAATTTCCCAGTAGCCCCTGAACTCTCCCCCCCCCTCTCATTAAGACACCCGCGCTTCTCGACTCTTGTCCGACCTAGCCTCTCTCTCATACCTCTTGAAGATCCCTGAATTGTCCGTTACTAACGCTCTCCAACCTTTTATATATATACTCCTATCCAGCCTACCTTCACTTAGTAGGCCAGAACAACATTAGAACTTTACTAACCCCTTGCATGCCATCTACTCTCTTACAACCCATTCACAACCCGGCACCCAATGGTCGTCGGTGCGAGGCTAGCCGCCTCGCCAGTAACTAACTTCTATTGCCATACTTCCAGATAAATGTGGCAGAGTTAGCAACCCAGTCTCCACCACATCCAGCAAACCCTACAATTAACAACCAACCGAGTAAAACCAGCTAGCCAAGGCACCTTCGGTTTTGGTATTAAGGACACCCACATCTGTCTCATACACAGAGGGTTATTACAAACACTGGTGATATGGCAAGCCCCTAGCCACAGCCGCCGGACGACTATCACGGAGAGAGGGCGCCCAGCTCCCCCTTTTTGCCCACCCGAGGAGGGAGACCCCCACCCCCGCGGAGGTATACCTGGCCCCTGTTTTGACTTCTGAGTCATTGCCAGGTAGCACAGGAATTCTTCCTATCAATGAACTAACCATGCATGACTAACCCCTTTACTAACTTCTCTATTAACTCCCAATAAACCATTTACCTTTCTTGCATACTCTGATACTAAATTAGCACGTCAGCTATACCATAGAATGAAGATTGAGCGATCCAAGAGAGTCGCTCGTATCACAGCTGACCCCACCCTCCCCGCAAAGTAGATCCAGACTCTCTCCCCTAAATACTTCCAGTATAGCCCAAATAGTACCTTTTACTAAGGCCCAGTTATATCAAAATATGAAGGCTTCCTATAGCCATGTGCCACAACAGTAATCAACATCTTACCTAGTCCCCATATCTATTGAGAGCTCAAATAAGTCCATAAGACTCGAGATCCCTACTGTCTACAGGGTCCAGAACCGAGCCTATAAACCTAGCTCCCGCCCCCTGTCAAATCAGTTGAAAGTTAGACACCAACCAGTGGTCACTACCCTGCAGTTTACCTCTAGCTCTGCCCTTGTGTTGTTCCTGAGTTGAGAGATTCCCGATCCGGTAGACTCCGTGGCAGAGAAGACTGATAGAAGAGCTGTCCATGTACAAGTCCTAACGTGCACCTTATAACCTTCACACAAATTCGTGGGTATATAAGTGTGTAGCCAGCAACGATCGTCAAGAGATCCGACTTGAGAACTTCCTACATTTTGGACCATCTGGACGGCCGAGGAACCAGTCGTTAGCCCCCAACATCACCGGAAGCAAGATAACCAGGACCAGATCTACAAATACTATTCAAGATTCATGTTGCTAGTACTAAGTGTGATAGTACCAGGTTGATACTCACTTATTAACTTTCTATGAAGTGGCTATAACCTTGCCCAGTGTAACTCATATCTAACCATTCCATTTGGGACGTACTAAGCGTATCAGTGTTAATTAATTAACAGGTGACATTGACTCTCGTAATTACCTTATTCAGATATTAAAACCCTAGTGATATCTAACGTTCGCCCACTGATTTGTGTTCTACGTATTTCTGCCATAAGAATATAAACCTTAGATCAGTACCCCCATGAGGTTACTAGAGATTCCGTGTTCTAAAATAGACGCGTGTCTAATCCTAACTGTGAGCTGCTACTTGGGCATGCGACCAGCCAGTAAGAGATCAAATCAGTGAAATTGAATACATAAATATATTGAGGTCTTCCAGTATGATAAAATTTGCTAACTAAACCCGTGATCAGAAGAGTATACCTGAACGTTGGAAGTGGGAGACTAGACTCCATCCAGATCCGCTAATGCTAGCAGTTCCCTTCTATTATTTGTTTTGTACGAGAATTACTATTTGTCTATGCTCTTTATTCATCTACTTAAATAAAAGTGATCGTGTGTCGTGTTACCGTGTGTTTATTTTGTGTTCTCTATTCCTCATACCTTGTATTGTGCATGCAGCCTTATATACCCAGTCAGATAGAACCCACATTACCCAAGTTAATCCTGTAGAAAAACAGGGCATAACATTAATATTCTCGAATATGCACCAACAAGCCTAACCACTGATCGAGCATTGAATGAATATAAGGGGGTTAGACATGCATGGTTAGTTCATTGATCGGAAGAATTCCTAGGCTACCTGGCAATGACCCGGAAGTCAAAACAGGGGTCAGGTATACCTCCGCGGGGGTGGGGGTCTCCCTCCTCGGGTGGGTTAAAAGGGGTAGCCGGGCGCTCTCCCTCTGGGATGGTCGTCCGGCGGCTGTGGCTAGGGGCTTGCCATATCACCAGTGTTTGTAATAACCCTCTGTTTATGAGACAGATGTGGGTGTTCTTAACCCTTTCACGCATTTATGACGCAGAAGTTGCCAGATTAGCAATATGAAATAGAGTTCTCTCACTCTTATAATTACCTCTCCAAAATTAGTTTTCTGCCCACAGCTAACTCAAAGACAACTGCAGAGGTTGAAGTAACTAAACTAAAGGTTTCTAAATACCCCTGATGGCAACAAAGGCTTTAAAGTAACCCCAATAGGCTCAAAATCGCGTCATATGTCGGAGAGGGTTAATATCAAAACCGAAGGTGCCTTGGCTAGCTGGGTGTACTCGGTTGGCTGTTAATTGCATGGCTTGCTGGATGTGGTGGAGACTGGTTGCTAACTCTGCCACATTTATCTGGAAGTATGGCAATAGAAATTAGTTACTGGCGAGGCGGCGAGCCTCGCACTGACGACCATGGGGTGCAGGGTTGTGAATGGGTTGTAAGAGAATAGATGGCATGCAAGGGGTTAGTAAAGTTCTAATGTTGTTCTGGCCTACTAAGTGAAGGTAGGCTGGATAGGAGTATATATATAAAAGGTTGGAGAGCGTTAGCAACGGAAAAATCAAGGATCTTCAAGAGGTATGAGAGAGAGGCTAGGTCGGACAAGAGTCGAGAAGCGCGGGTATCTTAATGAGAGGGGGGGGGGCGAAAAGCTCATGGGCTACAGGGAAATTTGCCCCTCGGGTCCCTGGGCGTGGGGGTGGCATTAGGCTACAATTGATATTGGAGTTTGAAAAGACAGTGAAAGTACGTTAGTCAAATGCTACCAGGGGATGCAAATACGGGGTGGTATATGAGTCTGGAAAAGATAGAATCATGTGGACTGTGGGGCGGTGGGGGAGAAGGAGGTTAACTGTAGGTGTGTGCGTGACTTGTGGATAAAGTAAGGAAAACATGGTGTATTATTTCTCGTACATACGAGGGGTTATGGACCTATTATTTGACACGCTTTTTTGTACGTCTAGGTGTCCCTGGGAACTGCGTTTTCTATGAAATATAGACCCAAGGAAAGCGGCAGTTCGTAGGGGTACTGCGTTATTGTTTCGAGGTACTATGATAGATACTGGTAACAAAGGTTATCTATACAATCTCTGGTTGGGGTAAGGATTACGTTACAGCATGGTGGCTAACATCTGTAGTCATGGCTGTCTAAGTCTTATGGGGGCAATGGTTCTATATCTTGGTGTACCCGTGGGTATCTTTAATTTCTTATGAGTTTGGACATGTGGTTTCTTTTTTTACATCTTCTCGGATGTAAGAACATACATAGATATAGGGCTGTCGGATTGGTTGGCGTTGGCTCAACTCAGGGACAGGGCATGGATGTTTTTAATATGAATGTATATTCTTGTTCATCATCGTGTAGGTAGAATCGGGCGGGTAAGAGGTGTAGGACACGAAGTAATATGGCGTAATGTGGACTGTGGATACGAAGGAGGTAAGTGGAAGACGTATGACAATTGTGGAAAAGTAAATGGAAAACGGTGAACACAATGGCGGATAAAGATACTTAACCTAAGGATTGAATACATAGATTTTATGGGCGATGAGTCTTCAGAAACTTAGGGAATGTTAACATTAATACTTAAACTAAGGATTAAATACATAGATTTTATGGGGCGATGGGTCTTCAGAAACTTAGTCTGGCAAGACAAGGTATGTTAGGGTATGTTAATATGAATATCTTAAACCTAGTGACAGCATGGGTGTATTAACTTCTAAGGTATATAAAATCTACTTCTCGGATGTAAGAACATACATAGATATAATTATGGCTGTCTGATGTGTTGGCATTAGCTCAACGTAGGGACAGGGCATGGGTGTTTTTAATATGAATGTATATTCCTGTTCATCATCTTTGTAGTTAGAAGTGTAGGACACGAGGGGGTAGTGTACGTGAGGTGTGGAAAATGGTCAGTTTAGAAGTGGTATGTAGGTGCGGCCTGGAGCTGCTTAGCCCTGCGGGGTTGGGCCTGTCTGGATTGGCTGGCTCGGTCAGCTGGTCCTTTCGTTCTGTGGACCTTTCTTTCGGGTGTTTCTGTGTGGTGTTCGCTCGTGGCTTCTGTGGTGGGCTTCTTGTTCTGGGGCATTTTACTTCCCTCTCCTTCATTATAGGCTCGTCCTCGAGCCTCAAGGGTGAAGTAAAAAGAAGCATAGTCATGGTGGGTCATTTTAAGGGTATTTAGAAGGTTTCACCAAGCAAGAGAGCGACGGTCAGGTTTCTTTTGCAGGTCAATGTATACCTGTAAGAATGTGTCCTCTGTGTTGTGGCGGGCGGCTGCCCGGGCTTGATGTGGGCGTGGTACACGGGCCAAGTGTCCAGTGTTTTTTTTTACTTTAACCTTACGTATGAATGGTTTGTAGCTTTCCCCCGTGGGGGTCGGAGTGAGGTGTGTGGGATTGACAGGAGGTCTGTTTAGTTGGTGAATGGGTTACTAACCGAAGGGGGATTCACGCATGACAACAGAGCTGGGGATGAAGGGGGAATGTGAGTCTGGGTTTTTTTTTTTTTTCTTGGGCGGTGTTGTAGGTTGGGAAAATATAGTGAGGCAATGCGCAAGATCGGTTTAGGTAAGGTGGGTGAAGGAGGGGGTGTGTGTGTTGTGTGGCTTGGGTCCTGAGTGTCAGAACGGGGTGTTATTTTTGTATCGCTGTCTTTAAATCGGATGGGTCTGTTGATTATTCTACCTCTGGCGGTCCTGGTGGGAAGGTGGATGTTTGTCGTGGGACTTGAGTCGCTCGACGATGTTTTATATTGAGGGGAAGAACGTTTTACAGGTAAAGGACATGTGGGGGTTCTCTCAGGGGTGACTTTGTGGGGGGATTCCTTGGGGGGGGGGGGGGGGGGGGTTCGGTGAGATGAGGAGGTTGGTCGATGTGTGGGACTCAAGTCCCACGGTGGGGATCGTGGAGGGGAAAGGGGCGGATGCGGGGGGGGCTAGACGGGTGGGTAAGGAATGTAGGTTTAAGTTGGAGGGTTGGGGGTAGGGACGTGTGTGGGGTGTGTCGTTTGGTGAGGTTGGTGATTTGCTGGTGGTGGCAGTGGGCGGTTTTATGGGTGTTTGGTGGAGGTTGAGAGGGGATGAGGTTGAAGAGGAAGGCATGTGTTTTGTTGCGGGGGTGGGGGTGGTTACTTCTGGGCTATAGTTAGAGGGTTTATGGTGTTTAAGGGTGATTATTCGTCTTCTTTCCCTTTGTGGAGGAGAAGTCGACGAAGAAGAAGAGGAGGAAGTTAGTGGTCTGGCACCCCTACGGAATTTGGTTAGCAGGGTGTGTTTCCTGGAGGTTTTAAACAGTTTGTGTCGTGGGCGTAGGTTGTAGCGTGAGGTTACTGAGGTAGATTGTGTGGTGTGTTTGGGTGTGTACTTGGTTTTGGGTGGGGTGTGTGGTTTTCTTAGTGTGGTGCTTGGGGAAGGTATGTCAGGGCTAGACGGCAGAGTCTCTGTTGTGGTCGGGGTTGTGGGGGGAGGCTTTCGTATTTGGATAAGCGGGGGAGGTACTTGATTATCAGAAGTGAACGAAGGTGTCATGGTGGAGGAGGGTGTGATCGTGGGGGCTTGGGGTTTGTGGAGGTTAGTTCGGGGGGTATGTTGAGGAATGGTCTGTCTGTTCGGTGTCGGAGGGCTTAGGTCTTTAGGGGTTTGTGTGGGGATTTTCATAGCTGGAGTATATGGCGTAATAGGGGTGTTTAATTCTGGTTCAGCTGTGTGGGGTGGGGTATTGTCTTGTGGTTGGAGTGGTTTAAACGCTCGGACGAATCTAGTTCGGAACGTGCGAGTCACGCCGTGATAGTCGATGGTGACTTGATAGGCGTTTGGGACTTGTGTGATGGTGTAGGGCCCGACATACCGAGGGCCTAACTTGTTGGTGATAGGGAGGTTGGCTACCATTACGGTGTCATGGATGGCGAAGGTTTTTTTGTCATCGATGTTATCAGTTTTGGTGTCCTGACAGATCTGGGCGGTATGGAGGGTGTTTTGCAGATGTTGTAGTGGGTCAATTGTGGAGGTGGTGGAGGGAAGGTGAGCGTGGTGGTGGAATGGCAGTAACAGGGGGGGTACGCCGTAAACACGTTCATGAGGGGAAATACCGTCTTCTCGGGGACAGGTGTTCATGCCCCATTGTATCATTTTTAGTTGTGATGGCCAGTCTGTGGTGTTAAAAGCAATAATTTTTGTTCGCAACTGATTGTTGATGGTGCGATGGCTGCGTTCGCATATAGCATTTCCTTGAGGCCAGTATGGGGATGAGTGTTTAATTTTAATGCCACTACCAATTACTGACATGGTCTCGGCCTCGTTGCAAGGTTACTTTATTCTGTGTTCGTGGAAAACAATGGTTGTAATCGGCGGTTTCCTCCTGCGTGGGGTTGGGGTGGGGTTGGGGTAGGGTGTGAGTGAGGGGCCTGCTTGTTTAATCTCTCCATTATAGGGTAGGGGAAGGAAGGGGTGACGGACTGGCACCATCCCGTCCCTTCTGCCTGGGGTAGGAGTAATAAGGGGGACTGGGCAGGGCCCACCCCGTTCCTACCTTCTGGGGTAGTAGGAGTAGGGGGTAAACCCTATGCAGGGACTTTCACTTCTGGGTGTACATTATATGGTTGTCTACTACATAATGACAGTCATGGTACATGATATGTTTGTGTACTACATGATTGGTGGGCAGTAGAAACAACAGAAGAGACAAGCAGTAAAACAATTCCCTACTATAATGAATCATACCTTGATATATAGAGAAAAGGGTAATCTAGAAAAATTACTTTAAGAAAACATACAATCTCTAATGATTGATTATGCATACAATTTCTGCCGACTAAAAATTTGTGTAAGTTTTTCCAAATTCATCCGAAATTACATGTCCATAATTCAAAATTTTGAGTTGTGGCAATAGGTTATTATAATATGAAATAAGTATTTTACAAACTTTCCAATAATGATGTGACAAAGTGAGGAGTGCCTGTATCTTGAAGCTCTATTTTATGTTGTATTATTTTGTAAATAAAGCCGGTGTGACACAAGCAAGGTTATCGGCTACATGATTCCCAGCCATAAATTTGCTACAAGTTATCATGTTGTTTCTATTGATTTTGCAGTTTGTTTGTATATGAAATGGAACTGAACACAATTAGGAGTTGTAAGATACAAAATACACATATAATTAAAGATAAATTTGTTAGATAGAGAACTGATTTCAGCTACTTTTTAACTCAAACATTGTGGCTCCGATTCATCTGTTGCTAAAGTGCTTGTGTGACACCAGCTTTAGGATTCAAAATACCTTAAATTTTTGTTAATGGTAATGTGTTATTTTATGGATGAGTAATAATATTTGATGTTTCTTTTGTAGTATTATACTGAACAATGAGTGGAGTTGTTTCAGGTTTTCCTAACACAGTATACTGTTATTTAACCCCTCGAGTACCAGCGACGCACGTTATGTGTCGCCTGTGTATATGATGTAATGCTAAACCCCAACCACGCAATGGTTGTGTTCGTGTCAATTACTCTTGTCCTATGGCACCAAGAGGGTTCAGATTTGTATGGGAACTGCTTTAGTATCCCAAACAACAATATCGATGGTTAGAAACCCTCCAAGTTCAGCCGCGTACGTGTGGGAGTGATTTTCCAGTATTTTGCCTACCCATTTCCTCATGTTAATTGCGACTTTCCGCCGCCCCGCAGGACCCTTAATGACCTAGGTGAGCGTTTTTTGTTGTTTGTTTTTTGTCCTTCAATACTAACCCATCCCATATGTTTTCAGGAAAACAACAAAAATTACAACCTGCTGGTCCCTCGCTGTACATGTATTATCAATCAGCTGGTGCTCAATGGGTTAATGTAGTAATTGAGCTCTCTCAAAGCTTTGTTAGATTTTTAGGAAGTTATCAGTCACAGTTTTGTTTATTAATATTATTATTACAATATTGTGTTTCTATTCACATATTATATGGTGCAAAACGCCAATTTCGCAATTTGTGTTTGCCTATCACTAGACAATATTGTTAATATTATGAAGGATCTCAAGGAATCCAAGAGGTACAAAGGATTTCATTATTATTATTAATACTCTGACTCCCACAGATCCTTCCAAATCTGTATAAACATTGTCTAATGATAGCCAACAACAAATACAGAATTCATCTCGGTATAGTGAAAGGGTTAAATTAGTTTGGTTAATCAAAAATATTAGTAATGGGAGAGCTTGAGTTACTTTTTATTATAATTTGTACTTTATGTAATTAAATAAAGGATTAACTATTTCCATTATATGAACTTTGTTTCCTTATAATTTCGGTACCAGCTACGGTACATATATAATTATCTACAGTGTATGTTACAGGGAATCCTTTGTATGCATGTTTGTATATATATGTTTGTGAATTAGTGAAATTTATCTTAGTTCAAAATATTTCATATAACAATATATAACATAGGATATCTCAGCCTGGAAGTTGAGTTAGGTTCAGTTTAGCCAAATTACCGTTTAAATGCCGAACCTAACATATTCTGAAAGATACAATATAATTTGACATTTTAATACAGGATTAGGCTGGGAGTTATGGAACCAATTTGCGACGATCTATCTGGAATCCAGGATATCATTTGCACTTCCCACTGTTCTATAAGGCTCAGACATTCATATAGTCATGCGAATGCTGTCATATATTTACCTTACATGATGAAAAAGTACTCAAATATACAAAAAAGGTATATATAAGAATAAACAGGATAACAAAATTCTCCTGTTCCATTGTTTATACCAGCAAAGAGGAAGTTAAAGGTCAATGTAGTGATATGTAAGGAAATGTTGTTTTAAGGAAGAATTAATGAAACCATAGACTTTATGGCAAAATGACATGGCAAAATGACTTTTATGGCACCTGTCGGGGACAGGTGTTCATGCCCCATTGTATCATTTTTAGTTGTGATGGCCAGTCTGTGGTGTTAAAAGCAATAATTTTTGTTCGCAACTGATTGTTGATGGTGCGATGGCTGCGTTCGCATATAGCATTTCCTTGAGGCCAGTATGGGGATGAGTGTTTAATTTTAATGCCACATTGTTGGGTGAACTGTTGCCAAACGTGTCCACTAAACTCGGGGGCATTGTCGGATAGAAGAGCAAGGGGCAGACCGAATATAGGGAATACTTCTGTGGCAAGCAGTGTGGCGACTGTGGTGGCTGTGTGGTCTTTAGCTGGGCAGGCGATTAAAAATTTGGAATAGACGTCCACAAATGTGACGATATAGCGCTTGCCAGCGTAAGGAAGAAACGGGCCCATGATGTCGAGGGATAGGACTTGGAATGGTTTGGTAGCCGACAAGGTACCAGCTGGGCCTGGGGTGCGTGATCTATCCTTTCCCAATAAACACGGTTTGCAGGATTCTGTCACTCGTTGTGCAATTTTGGAGGGTTTGGGGGTCCAGTATTGGTCTGTGAAGATTTTTAACATCTTCTTTTGTCCCAGGTGTATGCCGTTTCCCTCGTGGATGGCAATCATGTAGTCATGGGCAATGGTGGGGTCCAAGATTATGTGACCAGTGTCTGTGGCAAGTTGATCTCCCCAGCGAGTCAGTCCCCGGAAGATATTTAACGGTATCCAGGGGGGTCTGATTCTTGCTTCCCAAGATTGAATTAGGGAGGGGGCTGGGGGGGCATTCTGTCGGGGGGTGGGGGTAGATACCATCTGAGTGTTTTGTAAGGCGGCTAGGTTGGTGGGGGGGTCTTTTGGTACTGGCAAACGTGACAGGGCGTCTGCATTAGTATGGAGTTTGCCTGGACGATATTGTATGGTAAAGTCGTAGTCCTCTAGTGTCTCCCTCCAACGTACCAAAATGGCTGAGTTGGTTTCGCACCTATGCAGCCATTGTAAAGATTGATGGTCGGTAATTATTTCGAGTTTTGCGCCCAACACAAATGACCGGAAGTGGCTGAGTGCCCAAATGATCCCTAAGCACTCTCTCTTGGTGGCTGCGTAATTATGTTGTGGTTGGGTGAGGGTGGAGCTGGCATACGCTATCACATGTTCCTCTCCGTCTCTGACTTGAGCTAAAACTGCACCCATGGCGTACAGAGATGCGTCGGTATAAAGACGGAAAGGTTTTTGGTAGTCAGGGAAAGCGACAATAGGGGCTTGGATTAGCTTTTGCTTCAAAGTGTTAAACGCGAGGTCTCTTTCAGGTGTCCAGGTGAACGGGGTGTCTTTGTGGGTAAGTTGGTGGAGGGGTCTGGCTATGGTGGCAAAGTGGGGGACGAAACGTCTGTAGTATGTGGCTAAACCTTGAAACGAACGTATTCCTTTAACAGTGGTGGGTGGGGTTTGGTTTTGTATGGCTTGAAGTTTCTTTGGGTCTGGCGCAATACCATGTTTAGATATCACATGTCCGAGGAAATCTACCTTATTCCGGGCAATCACGCACTTTGAGGGTTTTAATTTCAATCCGGCGGCTCGGATTCTTTGAAGGACTTGTCTCAACCTGAGGAGGTGTTCTTCCCAGGTTGGAGAGTACACAATAATATCGTCCAGATAGGCTAGGCAGGTTTCCCAGGTTAGGCCATGTAATACCGCTTCCATCAAACGGGAGAAAGTGGCGGGTCCGTTACAGAGGCCAAAAGGTAGGACGTTAAATTCATAGTGATGGCCACCACTAGTGGAAAATGCTGTTTTCTTTTGGTCCTCGGCCTTGATAGGCACTTGCCAATACCCTGCTTGCAAGTCGAGGGT
Source organism: Paralithodes platypus (assembly GCA_032716605.1). Classification (NCBI taxonomy): domain Eukaryota; kingdom Metazoa; phylum Arthropoda; class Malacostraca; order Decapoda; family Lithodidae; genus Paralithodes; species Paralithodes platypus. The sequence goes on from CM064577.1 coordinate 2,127,702, forward strand.
AGTGAACCATTTGGATCCGTGTAGGGAGTCAAGGGAATCGTCTATTCGGGGTAAGTAGTAGCGTCTTTAATGGTTACGTCACTTAACCTCCTGTAATCGACGCAAAAACGGGTTGTCCCATCTTTCTTTTTGACTAAGACAACAGGGGAAGACCAGGGGCTAATGGACGGGGTGGCAATCCCGGCCTCTAACATTTCCTGGACTTGCCGTTCCTCTTCCTGACGTTGTATGGGGTTCTTTCTACGGGATGGTTGTCGTATGTGGGGGCCTGTGGTGTTAATAATGTGTTGTTCTATATCAGTCTGTCCGATTTCGGAGGGTTGTTGGGCAAACACGTCACTGAATTCCAGCAGTAGGTCGTACATGCCGTTCTTTTGGTGGTCAGATAATGTCTCAGGGAGAGGGGGCAATTGGAGGCTGGTAGGGGTGTCGTTAAAATCTATGGGGAGGTCATCGAAAGTTTCGAGGTCTCCTATAATGAGACCTTTTGGTAGTGTCAGGGATTCTTCTGAGATATTTGCCACGAGAATGTGGTTGATGCGAGCGGAAATGATGGCGGGTTGTAAGAGGCAGCGATGGGGGTTGGGGGACGTGGTAGTGGGGGAAAATATCATGTGCGTTTGGGGTATGGGCCGCAGGTTCACCCATTTTTGATGGTGGGGGGAAATTGGCATTTATCCTGAACTACAGCTGGGCTAATGATGGTGGGGGATTGACTGGCGAGCAGGTGCTTGCTACTTATAAGGGGGGCAAGGTCGCTTTGGTGGGGGTCACGCGTGAGGGGGGGATTAACTGCGCGTGTGGGAGGATCAGTGGGGCGTGGTGTGAGGGGGTTAGAAAACAGGAGTTGTTGGAGGGACTGCGGAGGGTTGGTGGGGGAAGCGTGAGATATAGAAGATGGGTTATTGTTGGAGGACTGATGTAAGGACATGTGGTGGTTAGAAGGAATTTGGGGAGCGTTGTCGGTGGCAGTGACGGTTTGTTTGGAGTTTATATGGATTTGGTGGTTTTGTTCGTCATGAGAGGGCGAGTCAAGTTGGGGGTTGTGAAGTTTTCTAGGGGTGTGAATTGTGTGGGGGTGGAAGGGAGCTACTGACGGAAAACTGTCACAAGGGGAATCGGGGTGGGGGTGGACTAGCTGGGCATTTCTGGGGGCATGGTGGGAACATGGTTGTGTCTCTCGGTCGGCACGCGTGAGGGGGGGATTAACGGCGCGTGCGGGTGGTTCAGAGTGGTGAGAGGTGAGCGAGTTAGAAAACGGAATTTGGGGGGGGGGGACTGTGGAGGGTTGGTGGGGAAAAAGTTAGGTGTAGAACATGGGTTATTGGTGGAGGATTGGTGTATTGATGTGGTGTTGTTCACAGGACGAACGTGGCGAACTTTTTTGGTGGCAGTCAAGGTCTGGTTAAAGGTGATGTGGGGTGGGTGGGTTTGTTTGTCATGAGAGGGTGAGTCAAGTGTGGGGTTGTGAATTTTTCTAGGGGTGTGAATTGTGTGTGTGTGGGGGGGGGGGGGGGGGGGCAAGGGAGCTATTGACGGAAAATTGTCACAAGGGAATTGTTGTGGGTTGTGGGATAGCTGAACATTTCTGGGGGAATGGGGGAAATTTTGTTGGGTACATTGATCGGCATTTTTCCTGGAAACATGTGTACATAAACATTGGATGGAATGATGGTTACATATATCAGAGTCTGTCCTGAAAACATGGGTGGATTTATCCGGGACAGCATGAAGAGAATGGAGGGAATTACCGAGAGGGAGTTGCTTCGACTTGTCTTCTTTCGTTTGTTGAGGCATTTGTTTACTGAATGGGGTGAGATTTGGAGGGGAGTCAGGGCAAGGGGAGGGTTTAGGGGTCACCTTTGTGCTAGCTGCAATTTGGTAACCCTGACTCAGGGTTTGTTGAGGGGGAGGGTGTTTTTTTTTTGTTGAATGGGTTTCTGCGTGATGGGTTTGTCAGAGGCTGAATGATATCAGTCTTTGGCCGCAGTCGACCTGGGCCTGGAGTTTTTGTAGGAGGTCAAGTCCAAGGAAACCATCATAATGTTTACAGTTGGAGGAAAATACTGTGAATGTGTGATAACAACGAGCATGGGGGGCAGGAGTGGTTACTGATAGGGGTAAAGTGTCTCCTAGGAGATTTAAGTAAGTATCAGCAGTTGAGATTAGTTCTGTTTTGGTGTTTAACAAAGGGCCAAATAGTCGGTGATGTATTTCATAGTAAGATTTGAACAAACATGACTTGGCAGCTCCCGTGTCGATTAGCAAGTGGACAGGAATGTCCTTGATTTTGGCCAGGTAATAAAAGGGGGCAGTGCGGTCAGTTATGGCATCCCCCGCCGAGGCCATCTTGGGCGGGGGGTACTTTAAAAATCCTGGGAATCGGTATCTACCTCCTCCAGGGTTTCCTCGGTATCCTCTGAGGTCATGTTAGGGGCTATTTCTCCCGTGTGTCTTTCTTCCATCTCTTCCTCTTGTCCCAACTCCTCTTCATTTACAGAAATGCGAGGAGTAAAGGGGCGAGGTTTGGCAGAGTCACGAATTTGATGGAAAGCACACAGAGCATTACAGGCAGGGAAATCATAGGGGTTGATAATGACTAAGGTAGGGTTTTTACTTTGGTAGGTGTTGTAGTTCCTGTTCCGGTTGAAGATTCTGTGTGGCTGGGTAGGTTGGAACCAGGGTCTACTGGGTTGGGGCTTGCCGGAAGGGTAGGTGGGTCTGTTGTTGAAGGATGAGGCTGGGTAGGCATTCTTGGAGTTTTGGTGGTCGGGTTGCTGCGGGTGCGTGGGAAACTTCTTGATTGCACCGATTTGGGTGGGTGCTTCTGTGCGCATGGCCAAAATACGTCGGATCGTGATGAGATCTTTTTTGTATCCGACGAAATCGTGCACACGGAAATGGTCTTTTACTGCTGAGGGCAATATCGACACAAGGTTGACCAGAATTTGCTGTTCTTGTTGGATTCTGGTCAACGTGGGGAAAGAAATGTTTATGTGTTGGGCAATCTTATTCACTGTGGCATCTAAATCGCCTTCGAATTTAGTGTCTTGGATACGGGTGTGGGCCATGAAAACGCCCGACGAAGGCTTAATGGCTTCTATCACTATTGGGCGAAATTCGTCCCAGGTGAGAGCAGGGTGCACTTGATAGGCAACCAGGGAAACGGCTTTTCCCAGGTGCGTTAATGTTACGGCTATTTTTTCTGCGTCCGTGGTATAAACTAGGTCAAGTACGGGTTTCACTATGCCCATGAATGTTTCGATCTCATAAGTTTCTCCATCATAATGTGGGATGGGAATGTGAGAACGGTGCGCCATGATGTTCTCGTGTTCTGGCTGTTCCAAACTTGCAATGTAATGCAACCTTTTATCCGAATCAAGAACCACCGCTGCCGCCAATGTTATGCCCTGTTTTTCTACAGGATTAACTTGGGTAATGAGGGTTCTATCTGACTGGGTATATAAGGCTGCATGCACAATACAAGGTATGAGGAATAGAGAACACAAAATAAACACACGGTAACACGACACACGATCACTTTTATTTAAGTAGATGAATAAAGAGCATAGACAAATAGTAATTCTCGTACAAAACAAATAATAGCATTAATAATAATAATAATAATAATAGTTCTTATAGCTAGCGCATGCTAAGCTAGCTAAGGATAGCTCAATAAGGCCGATTAGGCGTATTTCCATTGGGGTCCTGTACTACTACCCCCATCCCTTTGCTCATGAGAGATGGTAACGACTCAGTGCTTGTGAAAAATCTTTAATGCGCCGAGCGTGGGCGCGAACCCGGGCCTTCCGGGTGGAAGTCCGAGACGCTAGTCACTACACCAAGCGAGCCGCTTGGATCTGGATGGAGCCTAGTCTCCCACTTCCAACGTTCAGGTATACTCTTCTGATCACGGGTTTAGTTAGCAAGTTTTATCATACTGGAAGACCTCAATATATTTATGTATTCAATTTCACTGATTTGATCTCTTACTGGCTGGTCGCATGCCCAAGTAGCAGCTCACAGTTAGGATTAGACACGTGTCTATTTTAGAACACGGAATCTCTAGTAACCTCATGGGGGTACTGATCTAAGGTTTATATTCTTATGGCAGAAATACGTAGAACACAAATCAGTGGGCGAACGTTAGATATCACTAGGGTTTTAATATCTGAATAAGGTAATTACGAGAGTCAATGTCGCCTGTTAATTAATGAACACTGATACGCTTAGTACGTCCCAAATGGAATGGTTAGATATGAGTTACACTGGGCAAGGTTATAGCCACTTCATAGAAAGTTAATAAGTGAGTGTCAACTGGTACTATAACACTTAGTACTAGTAACATGAATCTTGAATAGTATTTGTAGGTCTGGTCCTGGTTATCTTGCTTCTGGCGATGTTGTGGGCTAACGACTGGTTCCTCGGCCTTCCAGGTGGTCCAAAATGTAGGAAGTTCTCAAGTCGGATCTCGACGATCGGTGCTGGCTACACAAATATATATACCCACAAATTTGTGTGAAGGTTATAAGGTGCACGTTAGGACTTGTACATGGACAGCTCTTCTATTTAACTTCTGCCATGGAGTCTGCCGGCTCGGAAATCTCTCAACTCAGGAACAACACAAGGGCAGAGCTAGAGGTTAACTTCAGGGTAGTGACCACTCGTTGGTGTCTAACTTTCAACTGATTTGACTGGGGGCGGGAGCTAGGTTTATAGGCTCGGTTCTGGACCCTGTAGACAGTAGGGATCTCGAGTCTTATGGACTTATTTGAGCTCTCAATAGATATGGGGAGTGGGTAAGATGGTGATTACTGTTGTGGCACATAGCTATAGGAAGCCTTCAATTTGTGATATAACTGAGCCTTAGTAAAAGGTACTATTTTGGCTATACTGGAAGTATTTATGGAAGGGAGACTGGATCTACTTTGCGGGGAGGACTGGGACAGCTGTGATAGGGGCGTCTCTCTTATATTGCTCAGTCTTTGTTCTATTGCATAGCTGAGGTGCTAATTTGACTATCCGAGTATGCAAAACAGGTGGATGGGTTATTGTGGGTATAGAGAAGTGAGTAAGGGGGTTAGACATGCATGGTTAGTTCATTGATAGGAAGAATTCCTAGGCTACCTGGCAATGACCCGGAAGTCAAAACAAGGGTCAGGTATACCTCCGCGGGGGTGGGGGCTCCCTCCTCGTGTGGGTAAAAAGGGGTAGCCGGGCGCTCTCCCTCTGGGATGGTCGTCCGGCGGCTGTGGCTAGGGGCTTGCCATATCACCAGTGTTTGTAATAACCCTCTGTTTATGAGACAGATGTGGGTGTTCTTAATATCAAAACCGAAGGTGCCTTGGCTAGCTGGGTGTACTCGGTTGGCTGTTAATTGCATGGCTTGCTGGATGTGGTGGAGACTGGTTGCTAACTCTGCCACATTTATCTGGAAGTATGGCAATAGAAATTAGTTACTGGCGAGGCGGCGAGCCTCGCACCGACGACCATGGGGTGCAGGGTTGTGAATGGGTTGTAAGAGAATAGATGGCATGCAAGGGGTTAGTAAAGTTCTAATGTTGTTCCGGCCTACTAAGTGAAGGTAGGCTGGATAGGAGTATATATATAAAAGGTTGGAGAGCGTTAGCAACGGAAATATCAAGGATCTTCAAGAGGTATGAGAGAGAGGCTAGGTCGGACAAGAGTCGAGAAGCGCGGGTATCTTAATGAGAGGGGGGGGGGGGGGGGAGCTCAGGGGCTACAGGGAAATTTGCCCCTAGGGTCCCTGGGCGTGGGGGTGGCATTAGGCTACAATTGATATTAGAGTTTGAAAAGACAGTGAAAGTACGTTAGTCAAATGCTACCGGGGGATGCAAATACGGGGTGGTATATGAGTCTGGAAAAGATAGAATCATGTGGACTGTTGGGCGGTGGGGGAGAAGGAGGTTAACTGTAGGTGTGTGCGTGACTTGTGGATAAAGTAAGGAAAACATGGTGTATTATTTCTCGTACATACAAGGGGTTATGGACCTATTATTTGACACGCTTTTTTGTACGTCTAGGTGTCCCTGGGAACTGCGTTTTCTATGAAATATAGACCCAAGGAAAGCGGCAGTTCGTAGGGGTACTGCGTTATTGTTTCGAGGTACTATGATAGATACTGGTAACAAAGGTTATCTATACAATCTCTGGTTGGGGTAAGGATTACGCTACAGCATGGTGGCTAACATCTGTAGTCATGGCTGTCTAAGTCTTATGGGGGCAATGGTTCTATATCTTGGTGTACCCGTTGGTATCTTTAATTTCTTATGAGTTTGGACATGTGGTTTCTTTTTTTACATCTACTTCTCGGATGTAAGAACATACATAGATATAGGGCTGTCGGATTGGTTGGCGTTGGCTCAACTCAGGGACAGGGCATGGATGTTTTTAATATGAATGTATATTCTTGTTCATCATCGTGTAGGTAGAATCGGCCGGGTAAGAGGTGTAGGACACGAAGTAATATGGCGTAGTGTGGACTGTGGATACGAAGGAGGTAAGTGGAAGACGTATGACAATTGTGGAAAAGTAAATGGAAAACGGTGAACACAATGGCGGATAAAGATACTTAACCTAAGGATTGAATACATAGATTTTATGGGCGATGAGTCTTCAGAAACTTAGGGAATGTTAACATTAATACTTAAACTAAGGATTAAATACATAGATTTTATGGGGCGATGGGTCTTCAGAAACTTAGTCTGGCAAGACAAGGTATGTTGGGGTATGTTGTTGTTGTTGTTGTTGTTGTTGTTCCCTAAGCTGCCTGGCCGAACAGCCCCGAGTCCCTGAGAAAGGCCATGGCCACGATCGGGCTTTCCCACAGAGCTCTCATTGAGTGTAGATTGTGTTGTTGGCGTAAGTGGTTGTGTGAAATGCAGTCTTCTATGATGTGTTTAATGGTATGGGGTGCTGTGTTACATCCCGGGCAGGTGTCGACAACGGAGTCATCCAGTCTCTTCTGATAGCTCAGGAGAATTGGATGGTGTCCGCATCTCAGCCTGGCCAGGTGGACTCTGTCCTCGCGAGGAAGGGAGGATTCGGAAGGATGGATTTCGGGAGGTCGTGCATGCAGCTGCGTGTTGTCTGTGAGTGAGTGGATGGATCGGTGAGAGATCTGAGTATGGATGTGCTTCTGGAAGTTGGTTCGGGGTGAGCAGGGAGGGAGAGAGGACAATAATTGTGTGTGATACCGTGTGCTGGGTGTTGTTTTGATATTTCTTGGTGTCTGTGGGTGTGTTGCCATGTAGTTTAGTGGGTGGTCTTGGTTCGTGGAGGCTGCTGCCAGGAATTGAGTGCCTCTCATGTCCAGATGGTCTTTGACTTTGAGGATTTTGGTTTCTTGATGTAGGTGATCTGTGGGTGCAGTAGCTGTGCAGCCTGTAATGATCTTCAGGGCTTTGTTTTGAATAGTCTGTAAGGTCTTATGATGTGTTTCAGCTAGGTTAGAAGCCCAGGCTGGGCTTGCGTATTCCATCACTGATCTTATGTATTGTTTATATACTGTGGTGGTAGTTTCTTTGTTGTGTCCAAATTTTGTGTGAGCAAGTGACCTGAGGGCGTTAAGTCTGGGTGTCGGTTTCTTTTTAATGTTTGTGGTGTGCTGTTTGAATGTCATATGAGTATCATATGTTACTCCTAGGATTTTGGGTGTGTGTGTATGTGTTAGGGGTGTCTTGTTTATGGTGAGTTGAGGGATGTATTCGTGTTATCCTGTCCAACTTGTGAGCAGGTTGCGGTGGATTTGGCTGGGGCTAGATTAAGTCTGTTTGTAGTGCACCAGCCATGTAGTGTGTTGAGATAGGGTTGAAGGAGATCTGTTGCTCTTTTTGGGTCATGGTGTGTGCATGTGAGTGTTATGTCATCTGCATAGGAGGCTAAGTTTATTTGGGGCGTATTGGGTGTAGTTATATCGTGCATGTACAGATTGAAGAGTGCGGGCGATAGGACGGATCCTTGTGGGACTCCGTTTGGAAAGTTTCTGATTTTAGATGACTGACCGGCAAAAGATACGTGTGCACATCTGCCTGCTAGGAAGTTGGCCAGCCACCGTTTTGTGTTGTTGTGCATGTTTGTGTTGTAGATTTTGTTTGTTAGGTTGTGGCGGGGGATGGCATCGAAGGCTTTACTAATGTCGAGTGTGGCTAATAGTGATCTGTGTGGTGGTCTAGCTGAATTGATGCCGTCGAAAGCTCTTTGTGTAAGGTCTGTGAGAAGAGTGTTTGTGGAGTGCAGTGGCCTAAAGCCATGTTGTGTTGGAGCTAGGGGTAGGTCAGGTGTAATTAGTTGTAATACTAGGCGTTCCATGACTATGGAGGGGGAGCAAAGGAGTGTGATGGGGCGGTGCGAGGATGGTAGTGTGGGGTCTTTGTTGGGTTTGGGGAATGTGATGATGATACCATGCTTCCAAATGTCTGGTATTGTGTTGTGTGAATAGCTGTAGTTTGATATGTTAGTGAGTGCTTGTATGCCTTGTGGTCCCAGGTGTCTGAGGTGTATGTTGCTTATGTGTCTAGGCCACAGGCGGGTGAGTGCTTGAGATTGTTGATGATATGCTTGTCTGGTGATTGGTGAAGGGTGTATAGTCAGGGTCTGTGGGAATTGTCTCTTACGTCGGATGACACGTCGGTCGTCTTTGTGAGGTTTTAGGTGGCTGACATGTGAAAAGTGATTGATGAGAGTGTTTGCTTGTTGTTTACATGAAGGAGTAGAGTCTGTTGTTGTGATTGCAGCATGTGATTGTGTTGTGTTGCTGTTGGAAAGTGTGATGCTGTTTAGTGTTTTGTATAGTTTTTTGGGGTTTGTTTTGTGATCAAGTGTTTGTAGGAAGTTATTCCAATTTAGTTTTTGTTGTTCTTGTATTTTGTTGTTAGTTTGGGTGTTGAGTGCTTGAATTTGTTGTGTGATGTCTTGTGTGTGGGGTGCTGGGGAGTGTTTCAGTATGTCGCGTTGTCTGATGAGGTTTTGAATTTCTGGTGTGAAGTTGGGGTTGTGTCTTTTTCTGTTACCTCTTGGAATGGGTTTTTGTCAGCGTTTTGGATAGTTTTATTGAGTATGTGTACAGCATTGTTGATGTTAGTGATGGGTGTACTGTTTAGAGTTGTGAAGTGTTGTTCTGTCTCATTTGTGAATGTTTCCCAGTTAGCTCTTTTATAATTGGTGTATGTGTGTTTGTGGCTAGCTGGGGTGAGTCTGGTTTTGGTGGTGATAATGATCGGGAGGTGGTCAGAGCCTAAGGTTCTGACCACCCTCCAGGATGTTGTGGGGGCGAGTTCTGGGGAGCAAAAGGTGATGTCTGGAGATGATGGGTTATTGAGGGCTTGGTGAGGAATATGGGTATGTTGATGGATGTCGTTAAGGATGATGAGGTTATCTGTTTGGTTTTGTAGTACTAGCCCTCTGTCTGTGTCGGGGTTGTCGACAAACCAGGCCGATGTCTTGGCGTTGAAGTTGAAGTTGAAGTTGTTAGGGTATGTTAATATGAATATCTTAAACCTAGGGACAGCATGGGTGTTTTAACTTCTAAGGTATATAACATCTACTTCTCGGATGTAAGAACATACATAGATATAATTATGGCTGTCTGATGTGTTGGCATTGGCTCAACGTAGGGACAGGGCTTGGGTGTTTTTAATATGAATGTATATTCCTGTTCATCATCTTTGTAGTTAGAAGTGTAGGACACGAGGGGGTAGTGTACGTGAGGTGTGGAAAATGGTCAGTTTAGAAGGGGTATGTAGGTGCGGCCTGGAGCTGCTTAGCCCTGCGGGCTTGGTCCTGTCTGGATTGGCTGGCTCGGACGGCTGGTCCTTTCGTTTTGTGGGCCTTTCTTTCGGGTGTTTTCTGTGTGGTGTTCGCTCGTGGGTTCTGTGGTGGGCTTCTTGTTCTGGGGCATTTTAATTAACACTTTCTCTCTATCTCTCTCTGAAAATGTTGTCTCGGTCTTAACACCTTACGAGCGGCCTATGCGGTTTATTTATATGTACCGCACAGCGGGGTGTTTTTAGCCAAAATAGGGCTGTTTACGTGATCATTTTCATGCCTAAATAAGACCCAGAACGTAAAACAAGTACCTATCCCTGAAAGGGCATAAACAGAGCTTTCGAATGACACCATAACGATCCTTGTATGATGGATAGTTTTCTTGCAATAACCGTGCAACGCGAGTGCAAAAAGCAGGTAATTCGGTACTTTCGGTACATAATTGAGTATGTAGCGAGTGAGAGAGGGAGGAGGGAGCTGAGATTTGTGTCAGTAGGTTCGCCGCGGTGGTCTGGAGCAGTCATACGCTCGCTAGTCTCCTGCCACCACTTGTCTCTCTCTCTCAGCCACATTACGTGCTGAAATTGCCACTCGACCTATGTCGAGCGCCGCCACATAGTCCAGCTTTTTTAACTCGACTTATGTTGCTCGCCGCTAATTAAGGGTTAAGGGATACCAACAGATTTTTCATTTACTTTTGTAATTATCATTTTTATTGCTTCTACATTAGCACACATCTATTATTAACGTTAATGTTTAGTGCAAGTTAATCAGAATCAATTAGATTAATAGTGTGACTGAATAGTTAGGGGCATAGGATTTATCCTGACTAATGTTGGCAGGCCTGATCTGTAATAACTGTGGTGTTCCTGTAGTAGCAGAAGAGTTGGTAAAAAGCTCTATATGAAGATCCATACTAATCTCAGCCTAATGTCAGAAAACAATAAGGGTTAAACGAGACTCAAACTATGCAAGTATGTAGTTCGGGGGAGGAAAGGTGATAGTTTAGCAATCGACACAGGAAAATCAGCTTTAGAACACCATGAATAGAGACGCATTTAGTATCAGAGTTTAAACATGGTTACCAGCTACTCTAAATATACCAATAACTCATGAGGGAATAGCTTTACCACAAATGTTTGCCTCGATGTTAATTAATTGTTCAATATATACTGTATATATCCGACGTGAGATATGTCTACCATTTGCTTACTACTGCTTATTAAAGTGATATATGTTATCATATCTGTTATATATATATATATATATATATATATATACCTGTATATATATATATATATATATATATATATATATATATATATATATTTATATACCGGTATATATATAAATTTGATTTTACAGAATTGAGTTATGCACGAAATATACTGTATACTGTAGGCCTATGCAGTTTGCTATAATATGTAGTAACCCACTTCCTTGATATTTTCCAATAGGTGTTATACACCGAAACACCATAAAATACAATAATTCATTACTAGATTATACTGCTTTATAATACTACCAGGGCGGGTGCCCGACCCCGAAAGGGGTTGAAATAGGGGAGCTATCCCCCCGCCAAAGGCGGCTTTCTAGGGTCTTTCCTAGCTGATGCTGAGAGGATTGGGTTCTATTCATGTGGTGATGGGCTGGTCTATCAGAGTGAGAACTGAGCGATCTCTGCCATACCCATAGCTTACTCTGACTGTTCCTTTAACTTATATATTTTCTAGATCTCAAGTGACGGCGTCTTTTCCGTGGATTGACCTCCCAATCTACCAAGATTGGAAGCCAAAGCGTCACATTTTTCCCTTGCCCCTCAACTTTCTCTTCATAATTGCTGAGGGGCACAGGGCCCTGGGTGGGGCTTTGGTTTCCCAGGCGTTTCTGCACCCTCCTCAGCTCCCCGCCATGGAGTGGCTTCGGTCACCCAGGCTTTATTGTGGTCGGCAGGGAGGGTTCTGTGGGGGCGCTCGGTTATGGCCTTGGAATTGCTCGGGGCCTTGGGGCTGTTCGGCCAGGCAGCTTGGGGAACAACAACAACAACAACAACCAAATAGTAAACATGGCATATTGTTATGCTGTCAAATGTAAAGCGAGTAGCTATTGTATTTTTGTGTATAATTTCTACATGATAATACATGTATACCAAATCATATATTAAGCCTCTGAGAATCGATGACACTTCTGTTCTGCTTTATGGCTATTATTAGACGATTTAATTCAGATTTGGACATTATTTCACATTGGTCCTTCCTAAGCTGTAATTATTTGTCTAATTATAGAAAGGATAAACAATCAAAATGCGTCAAAACCGTCAGAATGTAAATTAATGAAGGTAAACACGATACCATTACTTATGAAATTGATAATGGTGTGTGTGTGTGTGTCAACCTCCTGTCTGGCATTGGGGTGGGGTGTAAGTGTGCGTGGGAGGGGGGAGGGGGGTAGTTTGTTCTCTTCATGGATGGGGAGGGGAAGGAAGGGGTGACAGACAGGCACACCCTGCCCCTTCTGCCAGGGGTAGAAGTAGTAAGGGGGACTGGGCAGGGACCACCCCGTTCCTAGCTTCTGGGGTAGTTGGAGTAGGGGGTAAACCCTATGCAGGGACTTTCACTTCTGGGTGTACCATGACTGTCATTATGTAGTTTACAAACATATCATATATCATAACTGTCATTATGTAGTAGACAAACATATGCAGGTACTAAATAATGAGATAATTAGTGATATTATGATTTGCCTCAATAACTTGTATTTACAGCAAATTAAGAAATTAAAAATAAAACTATTTCACTGTGTACACCCAGAAGTGAAAGTCCTTGCATAGGGTTTACCCACTACTCCTACTACCCCAGAAGGTAGGAACGGGGTGGGCCCTGCCCAGTCCCCCTTACTATTCATACCCCAGGCAGAAGGGACGGGGTGGTGCCAGTCCGTCATCCCTTCCTTACCCTCCCCACCCATGAAGAGAACAAACTACCGCCCCCCCCCCCCCCCTCCCCCCAAGCACACTTAAACCCCACCCCAATGCCAGACAGGAGGTTGACACACACACACACACCATTATCAATTTCATAAGTAATGGTATCGTGTTTACCTTCATTAATTTACACTCTGACGGTTTTGACGCATTTTGATTGTTTATCCTGGCTATAATTAGACGAATAATTACAGCTTAGGAAGGACCAATGTGAAATAATGTCCTAATCTGAATTAAATAGTCTAATAATAGCCATAAAGCAAAAAGGAAGAGTGTCATCGATTCTCAGAGGCTTAATATATGTTTGGTTATACATGTATTATCATGTAGAAATTATACACAAAAATACAGTAGCTACTCGCTTTACATTTGACAGCATAACAATATGCCATGTTTGCTATTTGGTAGTATTATAAAGCAGTATAATCTAGTCATGAATTATTGTATTTTATGGTGTCTCTGTGTATAACACCTATTGGAAAATATTATCAAGGAAGTGGGTTACTAAATATAGCAAACTGCATAGGCCTGCAGTATATATTTCGTGCATAACTTAATACTGTAAAATCACACACATATATATATATATATATATATATATATATATATATATATATATATATATATATATATATATATATATATATATATATATATTGTTACGTATCTTGATCCTCAAGTGGTTAACTTGATGAATCTAGATAGCACAGATATATATTAAGGTATCAGTCAGCTGAAGGCAAAACAAAAGTAAAATCTAATAACATTATTTCCTGTTGTTGCTTCCTTTCCTTTTGGATCTTAGGACTTAGTATCCTTTATTGACTGATACTCTTTAATTATGAAAAATACTGAAACTAATTAAAGTCATGTAGTATTTATAAAAAATTATTTAACCGAAGCTTAGTAGGCTATGGTTATGAACCGAATAATTTATATCTAAAGAAGGACTATTAATTCTATAAAAAGTCTTGAAAGATAAATATTAAAGTAAGAATATTTCTGTCTCTTACCCTTTTTGAAATGAATAGATAGTTTTCTTATGTCCTTTTATTTATATTTAATGTAATTATTCTTGGTTCTTGTCTTACGTTAACAGTATTATATTATTATTATCATCAGGATTTATATCAAAGTCACATAAAAAGTTAGATATATATTTAATAATTAGTTAAATGTATTTCTTAACCACGTAACATTGAGGTTTGATTATGAGTAAATTAAGTTACAGGATCGCTTCATAGATTCGATTCAGGTCTCACTCAAATAATATGAAAAGCAAAAATAATATTTTGAAGCTAAAAGAATTTTCTTCAGCTTAGGAAATCACTATAAGTAATATTAACACAGCCATGTTAGTCTAAGGCGATATTACTAATATGAGACAATAGCATCACCGTACTAAGCACCGTTAAGCAATGTAAGCTTAATTAAAAGAAAATTAAAGAACTCGTAAGTATTAATTTAAAACAATAGTATTACTTTCATCATAACCCAATTACTTAAAGAGTTGCTTTAGTCCACAAGTTAGTCAACTAAAATAGTTAAGTACATAATAATAGCGTTAACGTTAATTCCCAATCAAATAGTTAAGTACAGAATAGTAGCGTTAACGTCCCAATCACATATCTCACTAACCAACATAACGTAAGTGTTTACACCGAACACACTTAACACACACTTATATAATCTGACTGACAGTCACAATCCCATTATAATACTTCACCCCGTCTTCCTCCAGCTGCAAGTTCACCTTCCCCAACTCCAAATGAGACTGATTTGAATGCCCACTACTCGGGTCTTATATACTAAACAATGATGGTGTAGGAACGAATCAGGAGGCGAGTGATGGTGCGCGCTCCTATCATAGCTCCTCGAGTTGCATAACAGGTGCCTGGTCCAATCACAGCTCCTGGCGTCGATTATACGTCATAGCGTCGGGTCATCGAAGTAGTTTGCAGGGTCCCCTATGACGCACGCAGGTGTGAAGGCTTGTTTGCTGGTATGCGGGCGAGCTGGTTTCCCACTCGCTAGTTCGCTCGCTAGTCTGCTTCGCCGTTTGGGTAGTTTGAAACTCCTTCAGCTCTAATTCTAACTCTTAAATTAACATACAGGGCTCCGTATGTCAGAATATATATATATATACTGTATAGGCCTATATATATACTGAGTGTATAATGTATATATATATACTGTATATATACATTTATATATATATATATATATATATACCTGTATATATATATATATACATATATGAGATATATATATATATATATATACTGTATAGGCCTATATATATATAACAGATATGATAACATAATTTATAATATTATATCACTGTAATAAGCAGCAGTAAGCAAATGGTAGACATATCTCACGTCGGATATATATATATATATATATATATATATATTGAACAATTAATTAACATCGAGGCAAACATTTGTGGTAAAGCATTTCCCTCATGAGTTATTGGTATATTTAGAGTAGCTGGTAACCGTGTTTAAACTTTGATACTAAATGCGTCTCTATTCATGGTGTTCTAAAGCTGATTTTCCTGTGTCGACTGCTGAACTATCACCTTTCCTCCCCCGAACTACATACTTGCATAGTTTGAGTCTCGTTTAACCCTTATTGCTTTCTGACATTAGGCTGAGATTAGTATGGATCTTCGTATATAGCTTTTTACCAACTCTTCTGCTACTACTGGAACGCCACACTTATTACAGTTCAGGCCTGCCAACATTATTCAGGATAAATCCTATGACCCTAACTATTCAGTTACACTATTAATCTAATTGATTCTGATTAACTTGCACTAAAGATTAACGTTAATAATAGATGTGTGCTAATGTAGAAGCAATACAAATAATAATTACAAAAATAAATTAAAAATCTGTTGGTATCCCTTAAGAACCAAGACAACATTTTCAGAGAGAGAGAGAGAGAGATTCTATTACAGGAATTAGATAAGCATTTTCTTAATGATTACCTTGTATTTAATATTTGATAAAATATAACTGTGGATTTTAGGTAGGATAGATGGTGAATAGCTATGACTGAACTTTTATTTCGTATTTGCATACGTATGCATTGAGCATCGGCATGCTTCAAAATAACACTCTTGTCTTCTTTCTGGAGCTTCATTTGGATTTCCACATCAAGACAAAAGTGATTTGATACTACACATTATGACATTTCTTCACTCCGACTTCAGTGCCCGAAAAGGTAAGACTCACATTTTTGCAGAGGAATTTTGTTTCATGGTTTAATAGTGTCATTCTAAGAACGCTTACATAAATTTTAAGGAATTGTAGAGATGTTCCGATTGTTATAGATTATTCTAGATACTTCAACATCTGTTTTCTAGTGACATACACGTTTTTAGTGTCTGGTGACTATCTAGCGATTTGTCAATGCAATTCTAGCATACATTAATTTGTGCTTTAGTTTATCTTGCATTATTTTCTAAATTTGCCATATTTCTCCAGAAGACTTCCTACATGGTATAGTGTATTGTTCTAGTGATAATTAAATATTATATAGGGCTATTTTAAGTTGGCTGATGAATATGAAGCAGTAATATGCTGGACGATGAGAATACTGTATGTAAACATGTCTTGGATATCACTGATAATTTTTGGCATTTTCTGCCAAAAGCCCAATGGCTTATCAGTGGTGGTAAAGAAAAACGCAGTTACTGTGTTATTTGTGCGTGCGTGTGCCCGTGCAGGGCACACACATTATTCTGTGGCAGCAATTATGATTGTGTGATAATGCTGGTGCTGGTGTTGTTAATTGTGATAATATATGTCATGGTGGTGATGATCTGTAGTAAGGATGATAGTGTGTCTGAGTGTAGTAGTGATAGTTATGGTGATTATAGTAGCATGATGGTTTTCATAAAGGTTATTACGGTAGGCTAATCATAGTGGTGGTAATTGTGAAAATAACTTTGATAGTGACAGCTATAGTAGCAGTGATGATATACTGTAAGTAGGGATGATGGTGATAGTAGTAATGATGGTGGTTGTGTTTGTTGTAGTATTGATAGGCATAGTTGTAGTGATGTTGATGACAGTATTGGTGACGTTGGGGATTGCAATACTCATGATGGTAGTGATGGTGGTGATAGTACTGGTGATAATGGTAATAGTGAGGATGTTGATAGTAGTAGTGATGATGGTTATAATATTAGTGATGATAGTTGTAGTGCTAATGTTGCCAGTAGTGATGGTGATGGTAGTAACAATGGTGACAGTCCTGATGTGGCGGCGTCTACGGCGTGGGGCCACCTCCCGAGGCTGCCAACCGCGGATGGCTGCCGACCCTCCACGGCCGAAGACAAAATCAACGACCAGTGGAGGAAAACCGGATGCCGGCCGCGGGGAGCAGTTTCGGGAGCCAAACCGTCACAACCATCCCCTGCCCCCTCCCTGGGGGCACGGGTCCTTGGAGCGGCTTCGGTCGCGCTGGGAATTTCCACACCTCTCACACCACACAGTTTTTCCTACACCGAGAAATGAATCTCCGGCTGTCATTTCTCGAAGACTTCTTCTAGCTGGAGACATTGAGAGCAACCCAGGACCCACGTACACATACATAATTATGTCCAACTTGCTCAAAACCCATCACTTCGAGTCGCCATACTAAGGGTTCAGTTCTCTGCAATTCATGCGGGAACTGGACCCACTTCACCTGCACAACACTTGCCTCCAAGAAACACTACACAAACACCTGGACCTGTTCCTCATGCCCCTCCCTCTCCCAGTCAAATCCCTCACCTAAAACCCGTCCACCTCTCCTCCCCAACCCACCTAACCTTCCCATATCATCCACTCCCCCCCCTAAAACCTGTCCACCTCTCCTCCCTAACCCACCTAACCTTCCCATACCATCCACATCATCAACTCAACACACCACACCCCATCCTAATCCATTCCAACCCCCATCTCCTCCTCCCCAATCCCCACCCCCACCTCACCCATCCCAACCCCCAACCCCTCCCCCACCCCACCCCCCCCCCCCCCCCCTCCTCGTGCAGCAGCACCCAACATACATCGTGCACATAACATTAACATTCTTCAACTAAACATAGATGGCATCAACATAAAGAAACACGAACTCTCACACTTCATCAAACAACACAACATACACATTGCCATCTTACAAGAAACAAAACTCCGCACAACACAAAAAACACCCACATTTCATAATTTCACCACCATCAGACAAGACCGGGCTGTCGGCGGGGGCGGTGGACTCATCACCCTGGTACACAAAGAAATATCATACATAGTAACCAGTGTACAAACCAAATTCCCTCCTCCCCCCAAATGATAACACAACAGAAATACAGTCAATTAAAATACGCACTGGCAACAACTCCAACATAACCATCATAAACACATACATCCCTCCCCAAACATCCCCTACAGTACCAAATGAATACAGACCACACTTACAACACATCACAAACACCCCACACACCCCACACATCATCCTGGGTGGTGACTTCAACGCCAAGACGTCGGCCTGGTTTGTCGACAACCCCGACACCGACAGAGGGCTGGTACTACAAAACCAAACCAATAACCTCATCATCCTTAACGACATCCATCAACATACCCATATTCCTCACCAAGCCCTCTATAACCCATCATCTCCAGACATCACCTTTTTCTCCCCAGAACTCGCCCCCACAACATCCTGGAGGGTGGTCAGAACCTTAGGCTCTGACCACCTCCCGATCATTATCACCACCAAAACCAGACTCACCCCAGCTAGCCACAAACACACATACACCAATTATAAAAGAGCTAACTGGGAAGCATTCACAAATGAGACAGAACAACACTTCACAACTCTAAACAGTACACCCATCACTAACATCAACAATGCTGTACACATACTCAATAAAACTATCCAAAACGCTGACAAGAAACACATTCCAAGAGGTAACAGAAAAAGACACAACCCCAACTTCACACCAGAAATTCAAAACCTCATCAGACAACGTGACATACTGAAACACTCCCCAGCACCCCACACACAAGACATCACACAACAAATTCAAGCACTCAACACCCAAACTAACAACAAAATACAAGAACAACAAAAACTAAATTGGAATAACTTCCTACAAACACTTGATCACAAAACAAACTCCAAAAAACTATACAAAACACTAAACAGCATCACACTTTCCAACAGCAACACAACACAATCACATGCTGCAATCACAACAACAGACTCTACTCCTTCATGTAAACAACAAGCAAACACTCTCATCAATCACTTCTCACATGTCAGCCACCTAAAACCTCACAAAGACGACCGACGTGTCATCCGACGTAAGAGACAATTCCCCACTGACCCTGACTATACACCCTTCACCAATCACCAGACAAAGCATATCATCAACAATCTCAAGCACTCACCCGCCTGTGGCCTAGACAACATAAGCAACATAGACCTCAGACACCTGGGACCACAAGGCATACAAGCACTCACTAACATATCAAACTACAGCTATTCACACAACACAATACCAGACATTTGGAAGCATGGTATCATCATCACATTCCCCAAACCTAACAAAGACCCCACGCTACCCTCCTCACACAGCCCCATCACACTCCTTTGCTCCCCCTCCAAAGTCATGGAATGCCTAGTATTACAACTAATTACACCTGACCTACCCCTAGCTCCAACACAACATGGCTTTAGGCCACTGCACTCCACAAACACTCTTCTCACAGACCTTACACAAAGAGCTTTTGACGGCATCAACTCAGCTAGACCACCACACAGATCACTATTAGCCACACTCGACATTAGTAAAGCCTTCGATGCCATCCCCCGCCACAACCTAACAAACAAAATCTACAACACAAACATGCACAACAACACAAAAAGGTGGCTGGCCAACTTCCTAGCAGGCAGATGTGCACACGTATCTTTTGCCGGTCAGTCATCTAAAATCAGAAACTTTCCAAACGGAGTCCCACAAGGATCCGTCCTATCGCCCGCACTCTTCAATCTGTACATGCACGATATAACTACACCCAATACGCCCCAAATAAACTTAGCCTCCTATGCAGATGACATAACACTCACATGCACACACCATGACTCAAAAAGAGCAACAGATCTCCTTCAACCCTATCTCAACACACTACATGGCTGGTGCACTACAAACAGACTTAATCTAGCCCCAGCCAAATCCACCGCAACCCTGCTCACAAGTTGGACAGGAGAACACGAATACATCCCTCAACTCACCATAAACAACACACCCCTAACACATACACACACACCCAAAATCCTAGGAGTAACAAACATATGATACTCATATGACATTCAAACAGCACACCACAAACATTAAAAAGAAACTGACACCCAGACTTAACGCCCTCAGGGCACTTGCTCACACAAAATTTGGACACAACAAAGAAACTACCACCACAGTATATAAACAATACATAAGATCAGTGATGGAATACGCAAGCCCAGCCTGGGCTTCTAACCTAGCTGAAACACATCATAAGACCTTACAGACTATTCAAAACAAAGCCCTGAAGATCATTACAGGCTGCACAGCTACTGCACCCACAGATCACCTACATCAAGAAACCAAAATCCTCAAAGTCAAAGACCATCTGGACATGAGAGGCACTCAATTCCTGGCAGCAGCCTCCACGAACCAAAACCACCCACTAAACTACATGGCAACACACCCACAGACACCAAGAAATATCAAAACAACACCCAGCACACGGTATCACACACAATTATTGTCCTCTCTCCCTCCCTGCCCACCCCGAACCAACTTCCAGAAGCACATCCATACTCATATCTCTCACCGATCCATCCACTCACTCACAGACAACACGCAGCTGCATGCACGACCTCCCGAAATCCATCCTTCCGAATCCTCCCTTCCTCGCGAGGACAGAGTCCACCTGGCCAGGCTGAGATGCGGACACCATCCAGCTCTCCTGAGCTATCAGAAGAGACGGGATGACTCCGTTGTCGACGCCTGCCCGGGATGTAACACAGCACCCCATACCATTAAACACATCATAGAAGACTGCATTTCACACAACCACTTACGCCAACAACACAATCTACACTCAATGAGAGCTCTGTGGGAAAGCCCGATCGTGGCCATGGCCTTTCTCAGGGACTCGGGGCTGTTCGGCCAGGCAGCTTAGGGAACAACAACAACAACAACAACAATGGTGACAGTAGTAGTGATGATGGTGATAGTGAAGTGGTGATAATGACAGTAGTGGTGAGGGTGATAGCAGTAGGAATGATTGTGATAGTAGTAGTAATAATGGTAACTATATAAGTGATGCTGTGATTCACAGCAGTGACGATGATGGTTGAATCTGTAGTGAGGATCTGCATGTGTGCGGCCCACACACATCAATGTATTAAAGATGATTGTGATTATGGTAATAGTAATGTGGTGGTGGTGATGCTTGTGGTAGTAGTAGTGATACTAGTGATAGTAGTAGTGATGGTGAATTTGGAAGTGGTGATGGTATAGTTGAGATGATGGTAGTAGTAGTGATGATGGTGATGATAGATGGGGGTAGTAGTAGCGATGATGGTGATAGTAGTAGTGATGAGGGTGATGATAGAAGTGATTGTCTTAAAGACCCCCAAACATTTGTGTCCGTCTCAGATAGCACGGCAGGGGCGGAGTCTGCCATCTCCGATTGCCTTGTTCCCGCTGATGTTAGATATTTGTTTCTCACATTTCTCACAGCCCCCTGTATTTTCTTGGCAGTTTTATTTTCTTCCCATTTTTATTTATTTTCCATTGTCCATGTCTTTTTATGTAGGCCCCCCGTAGGGGTGCCACAGTAGTATGATCAGTGTCTGTATGTCTATATGTTAACATTTGTGATGATGATGGTGTGCTTTGGTGGTCACACACATCATAGTAGTTATCGTATAAATACAATAGAATATGACTCTTTTGTGATCTTGTATGTCTCTGTGACGTCACGATCTCTCCTACAGCACGACGTAGGACGAGTAGATCGTATATTATAAGATTGTAAATAAGTTAAGTTATAAAAGGCCTAATATGCTATTAAGCAATATTGCCATGGTCTTATGTAGTATATATGAATTTATCGTATATTAATATAATTTATCGTATAGAGCAACCTAAATGCGGTACGATAATTTGGGCTCCTGGCGGTTTGCCAAGGCAGCAAGGTGTGCTTTTGAGGTACGCCAGAGCCTTCACGAACACCAACCAGTTAACATCTAATTTTCCGCCCTCAGTTGATCGTGCTTTTGTGCCTCTAATCACAATACACATACAGCAATACACACAACTACACCATCACGACGCTCTCATCGACATCATGACTGACTGATAGATAAGCATAATATAATCATGTCCATTCCCATGTAATCATTTATTCTTTCTTTAACTTGACTCGTGTCTTGGGACCGAAGTCTCGTTCCCCATTGTCCACCGCCATATTGGGTAAAACATTCTCCCTTGCCTCATTGCCACGTGGAACTATTGGTGAGTTAATTCCTGGCTAATATTAACCCTTATAACCTTACCCTATAATTATATACATTTATTATGTGAGACCTTTGGATATAAATTAGCTTGTTTCAGATTGAATTCAATTTAGATATAGAGTATTCATTTAGATTGATTTTATTTGATTCATTATAGCTTAGTAATATTTAACTTCCATTGATAGTTTACCACATTGGTGCCCAGACCCGGGAACTAGCTACCAGTAAGGGATCTTAGGCAATGAACAAGGGGACATATAACAGGATGCAGGAACAACTCTATGATAAACTGGCAAGGCTAGCCAAGCGATGGTTAGAGCCGGAATGCAGGGTCACATCGTTGTGCCTGCCTAAGTCCTGCATCCCACCCATCATCTTTCCCCAATAATTTTCTTTTCCGTTTCAGACTTCCTGTGACATGACCTGACCTAACATTTTTTCTTGTTCAATATGATCCATTAGTAGGTATTGCTATTTAGTGTACTATTTTTTCTCCATAACATAGAAGTCCGCCGGTTGGCGTCTCTTAAGTAGCCTATTATTTGGCCGTTGTTTTTGTAACGTAATATTTAGATACATAGCCTATAGGCTCGCAAGCAAAATGGATAAAAACGGTAAAGAGACACCGTCTAGTGGGGTGCTGAACAAAGCCCCTAAAAATCAAAGGGCGGGACTTCGGGGAGTAATAAATAGGCTAATAGTGGACGTCAACACTTTCATCACTACTGCTGAACTAGAGGAATTGGAGGCTAGATTAGAAAACGTCCAGGTCACCCACGGTCGTATTACGGCTCTGAGTGAGGTGATTGTGGCTGACATGACAGAGGAGGAAGAGATTGTTACAGAGTGTGATAATCGCGCCCTCTATGACGAACCTGTCTTTAGAGCGAAGTACCTATTACAGCGTGCTGTCGCAAGTAAGAAGGGAGGCGATAATGAGGCCCATAGAAGGGCTGACCCAAAACATACTGTACACCTCCCAAAGCTCAATCTTCCTACATTTGGGGGAAAGTTAATCGAGTGGTTAGCTTTCTGGGACGTATTTCGGTCTACGGTTCATGAATCCTCTTTGGATAATGTCCGCAAGTTTCACTATCTGAAGGGACAAATGGAAGGAGAGGCCTTACATTTAATAGAGGGGTTTGCAGTAGTGGGTGGTAGTTATCTTGAAGCGGTACACTTATTAGAGTCCACATACGGGGATAGAGAGCAGTTGAAGATGGCCCATGTCATTGCCTTGTTGGGGCTCACAGAACCACAGTATAAGGTTGATGAGTTGACAAACTTCAGGGCAAATATGGAGTGCCATACTCGATCGCTAGATACCCTAGGGCTTACCACGCAGGAAATGATAGTCATTATCTTGCGTCAGAAGCTTCCTATGGCAATACTTGATAAGGTAAGATCATTTGAGCTGGGGGAGTTCAAAACTCAGTTCAGTAAGGAGATCAATAATCTACAGTTGAACAAAGGGAGAATGTATGAGTCGGGAGGGATTGAGAATGTGGAGAAGAGGGGAACAGTAAGCATGACAGTGGGGACTAAAGTAAAGAAAGAGGGTGTGTATAAGAAACCTGCTCAGATTCTATGTAAGCTATGTAACAACAAACATAGATGGAGTTTCTGCGTAAAATACCCAACAAATGAGACAAAACTAGCACAGGCGAAAAGATTGAAGCTATATGTAGGTTGTCTAAGTAAAGAACATGGTAAGCAGGGACAATGTACTGCTACATACTTAAGGCCCTGTCGCCACTGCGAAGGACATCACTTTGATAAGTTGTGTCCTACAGCAGATAAAGTCAAAGACGTCAAAAATGAGGGTACTACAACTGTGGCACTAGGTAGCACGCAAGACACCACTATATTGCCCACAATACAGATTCCCATGGAAGGTAATGACAGTAACAAAGTTTGTCGGGTACTTCTAGATCAAGGGTCTCAACGTTCCTTTATAAAGAGGTCCGTACTAGTGGGACTGAAGCACCGAATCGTAGGGGCTGAGACTCTTCGATTACAGGGCTTCACAGGGGTTACTGATAAACAAGACTACGAGATAGCGGAGATTTCATATTTCTATCGTAAAAACCGGTACTTTATGACTTGTATCGTAGTAGACACCCTACCAGAATATGTATCTGTGGGTGTGAAGAAGGTGGAACACGCATTACGTAGCAAAGGGGTTAACTTGTCAGATCCCATGGGAAATCAGAGTGAGGTGCATGTTCTACTTGGTGTGGATCATTATTATGAAGTAGTATACCCTGGATTTAAAAAGATGTGTGGTGTAATTTTAATCCCCACTAAATTTGGATACTGCATGAGCGGAAAGGTGCATACTACACAGTCAAAGGTCCTGGTCGACACGGTCTCGATATATAGAGTCAATGTAACCGCGGCAGAGGAGTTGGGAAGGGAGGATTCCCAACCTAGTGACCCTAAGATGGCTGCCGAGTTCGACCTGGAACGACTGTGGAGATTGGATCACATAGGCATTAATCCTATGGAGACTGATTATGACTCGGAAGTTGCGCTACAAAGGTTTGACGAGTCTGTGTGCTACTGTGCCTCAGACAAGCAATATAAAGTTAGTTTACCCTGGAAGAACAGTGAGATAAGCCTGCCTACCAACTATGGTTTGGCATTAGGTCGCTTGCGCGCATTGCAGCGGAAATTGTCTAACGAACCGAGCACGCGCCAGGCGTATGACGATGTATTTCGGAGTTATGAGGATAGGGGCTTTATAGAGAGAGTCGATGTCAAGGAACCGTGTAAGAAGGGTAGGGTCACTATCTGGCCCATCATGGGGTAAAGAAAGACAGCGTCACCACACCAATACGGGTGGTGTATGACTGTTCTGCCCACCAAGGAAAACAACCCAGTCTAAATGACTGCCTGTTGACAGGTCCGTCCATGGTGTCGGACCTATCCCAACATCTATTGCGGTTTAGGCTGGGAAAGTACGCCTATACCAGTGACATCGAGAAAGCATTCTTGATGGTCAAGCTAAAGGAGGAAGATAGAGATGTTACCCGCTTTCTTTGGTTCAGCGACATTAGCGACTCTGAAAGTCCCATCATAATATACCGTTTTCGGGTTGTACTCTTTGGGGCCACTTGCTCGCAGTTTTTGTTAAATGCCACAATCAGAAAACATCTAGCTGACACTCATGAGGACACAAGTAAACTATCTCGCGGATTATACATTGACAATTTGCAGGGTACTAGCGATAGTCAAGATGATTTGTTGTATGCATACTGGCAAGCACGCAGATTGTTTGCGGATGCACATCTATTTCTCCGCGAGTGGGTTACTAATAGTGAAGATCTTCAGAGTTTAATACAAGTGGATGGTACGGCATCTCTTAACCAGGAAAAGTCCAGAAATTTGGGGATGATCTGGCAACCTAAACATGACATACTAACTTTTCAATCAAGGTCTTTTGCTCAGCAGACAGGAGCGCACACAAAAAGAAGTCTGTTGAGCAAAGTTGCGCAATTTTTTGATCCTTTGGGTCTAGCATTACCTGTTACCATAAGAGCTAGGATTCTAATGCAGGAAGTTTGGAGACGTAAAATAGGATGGGATGACAGTTTGCCCGAGGACCTGAATGACCAAGGGACATTGTTGTTGAATGAATATGCCATCCTATGTACTAAACCTATACCTCGTAAAGTGGCGGCGTTCGGTGACGTTGCGTTACACACGTTTTGCGATGCTAGCGCCACGGCATACGGGGTAGCCATATATGTTGTTACTTCATTTGGGGCACATTTAGTTACAGCCCGGGCCAAGGTAGCCCCGGTTAAAAGGGTAACTATCCCTAAAATGGAATTGACTGCCATGCTGCTATTAGCACGTCTGGTGCAACATGTACGCGCAGCATACGAGAGCGAATTAAATATTGAAATCGTTCATGTATGGTGCGATAGTCAGGTCGCACTCAACTGGATACATAGCAAGAAGTCTCTGCCAGTTTATGTGCGGAATAGGGTAGATGAGATTAGAGCCCTTTTGCCAGATGTTGCTTATCATTATGTAAATACAAAGGAAAACCCTAGTGATCTCATAACTAGGGGTATAACGGCTAGCCAGTTAATGAAGTCCGAATTGTGGTGGCATGGTCCAAAGTGGCTGCTCCATGAAAGTGAATGGACGATATGGCATGCTGTTGGTGAGGGACTTCTGCCACTGGAAACAGTGGCAGTTACAGCCCAACCAAATGAGCCACCGGGTCCTATCATGAAGTGGGCAAGATTCGGTGACTATAATAAACTAGTCGGAGTTGTAGCTTGGGTGTTGCGATATGTATCCAATCTCAAGCTTAAAGTAACGGGCCAACTCTGCAACAGGGGTCACAACATTGATGCTCGTGAATTTAAAGCAGCTGAAGTAACTTTGATCAAATGGGTTCAAGTAGAAACCTTTTCCAATGAATTAGAATCCTTGAAAGGCTCGAATAAGACATTAATGCCTAATATAGTGCGTCAACTAAGGTTGCACCTAGACAATGGCCTCATCAGGTGTGAGGGTCGCCTGAAGTGGTCGGGTGTACCAGACGGCACAAACCGACCTATACTTATGCCAACAAGACATCACGTTACTGATCTATTGATCATACGTGCACATAGGGAAGTAAAACACTACGGGGTATGTCATATTATATCAAATTTACGTCTCACATGGTGGATACCCAGAGTTCGACAAGTAGCTCGACGCGTAGTGAGAAAGTGTGTAATATGCCAGAGACTAAAGGGTAAACCATATGCAACTGGACCAGCTCCACCTCTACCTGAATGCCGTGTAAAGCACGTAGAACCTTTCCAAGCGGTAGGATTAGATTACACAGGGGCATTGAAGACGAGGGAGCATGAGAAGGTTTATATATTATTGTTTACCTGTGCGACGTCTCGAGCGGTACACCTAGAACTATGTGATAATATGTCTAGCGAAGAATTTATGCTGGCGTTTAGACGGTTTTGTGCCCGTCGTTCATTCCCTCAACTCATTCTTAGCGACAATGCTCCCACTTATGTCCAAGCATCAAAATATCTAAAGGATATGAGTAGTGATCCTACTATCATCACTTTTTTGGGAGAGAAGAAGTGCGAATGGAGGTTCATTCCAGTTAAGGCACCTTGGTTTGGTGGCATGTGGGAACGATGTGTCGGCATACTAAAGTCAGGACTCAGAGCGGTTGTAGGACGTGCTCTATTAAAGAAGAGTGAGTTGACGACAGTCCTCACAGAGATAGAGGCAGTCGTGAATGATCGCCCGCTTACATACGTGTACACCGACCTGCAAGAACCACTACCATTAACGCCAGCTCACTTGCTATATGGGAAACCATTGACTGCGTTTCCATCTGATTTCCAATCCATAGTAGAGTTAGAGGATCCCTCGTTGTACTCTGAGGTAGCGGTGTCTAAGAGATACCAGTATATATCCAGGATAATCGAGGATTTTAGGAGAAGGTGGATTAGTGAATATCTACTAGCATTGAGGGAAAGGAGTGTTACTCCCTCTAGTAGACCAACGGCACCTACAGTTGGTGAAGTTGTTTTAATTAAAGAAGATAGTCCTCGTTTATACGGGAAATTAGGCCGCGTATTGGAGGTATACAAGGGGGCAGACTCTGTAGAGCGGGTGGCACTATTAAAGACAGCCACTGGAACTACTGTTCGTCCTATCGCACGTTTGTACGCTTTGGAGCTCGATTCCGCATTGCAATCTGAGGCTCCACCTGTTATTGCTGGGTCCGAGGATTCTCAAAGGAACGACTCACCTCATACTGATGGTGATCATTCTCGGACCGGGACGCGTCCCAGATGCGCTGCTGCTGGCGCCGTCGACTTGTGGCGTCAGAAGATAGCCTCTGGGCAACTTTAGGTTTAAGGTGGGGTTCAGGTCTTTTTTGTGGGGGGAGTGTATCGTATAAATACGATAGAATATGACTCTTTTGTGATCTTGTATGTCTCTGTGACGTCACGATCTCTCCTACAGCACGACGTAGGACGAGTAGATCGTATATTATAAGATTGTAAATAAGTTAAGTTATAAAAGGCCTAATATGCTATTAAGCAATATTGCCATGGTCTTATGTAGTATATATATGAATTTATCGTATATATTAATATAATTTATCGTATAGAGCAACCTAAATGCGGTACGATAATTTGGGCTCCTGGCGGTTTGCCAAGGCAGCAAGGTGTGCTTTTGAGGTACGCCAGAGCCTTCACGAACACCAACCAGTTAACATCTAATTTTCCGCCCTCAGTTGATCGTGCTTTTGTGCCTCTAATCACAATACACATACAGCAATACACACAACTACACCATCACGATGCTCTCATCGACATCATGACTGACTGATAGATAAGCATAAATTATAATAATCATGTCCATTCCCATGTAATCATTTATTCTTTCTTTAACTTGACTCGTGTCTTGGGACCGAAGTCTCGTTCCCCATTGTCCGCCGCCATATTGGGTAAAACATTCTCCCTTGCCTCATTGCCACGTGGAACTATTGGTGAGTTAATTCCTGGCTAATATTAACCCTTATAACCTTACCCTATAATTATATACATTTATTATGTGAGACCTTTGGATATAAATTAGCTTGTTTCAGATTGAATTCAATTTAGATATAGAGTATTCATTTAGATTGATTTTATTTGATTCATTATAGCTTAGTAATATTTAACTTCCATTGATAGTTTACCACAGTAGTGATGGTAGAGTCTGTGGCGCACACCACAGTGCTGATATGTCTATCTTGATTTCAGAGTAACCTATCTATCTATTGCCTGACGCCGTGATCCCCGAAGGGGTGGCCACGAACGAACCAGCCCCATGCACCTTTGTCCCTAGTCAGTCGACGCCCCTCCCAACCAACACCGCCTTCATTCATATACTTCCTCACTCCATCCTTCCACCTCTCCTTCGGTGCACCTCTCCCTCTCTGTCCTTCCACCTAGCTCTCGTACACCCTCTTAGTTAAACCGCTGAGCCCCAGCTAGTTATTAATAAATGTACCACCAGGGCCCAGCAGGTTTTGATTTTTTTTTTTTATTCCAGAAACAATAGCGAATGGGTTAGGAATGAAGGAAAACAAAAATTGGTCATAAAGTGCAAAAAATGGTCCTACAGAGCCCCCAAAAATGGATTTTACAAGAGTAAAAAATTGAAGGCAATTTCCCCCCCAAATTTTTTTTTTGCGCGCTCACGCACACGCGGTTGGAATTTGAGAGTTTTCAACCATCGGCATGGGTGCGTGGGATACTTACACAGTTTCCATACAAATCTGAGCCCTCTAGGTGCCATAGGACCGAAGTAATTAGGACCGGACCAGCCAGGACGCAAACGTTGCGTCGCTGGGTTCTGGTGATCGAACATTGCCGACGCAACACGTGCGACGCTGGGATCCAGCGGGTTAATCTCTCGCTTTCCATACGTTCCATATGGCCGAACCATCTCAAGTTGTTCCTTTTCACACTTTCCAGCACATATACCTCCACACCACAGCTCTTTCTTACTTCGTCATTTGTCTGTCTATCCCTCCATGTAACTCCGCACGCACTTCTCAAGTAACTCATTTCCACCGCTCTCACTCTTGGTCTGAGTCTCTTCCCGAACGTCCATGCTTCGCTTCCATAAGTTAGTGTCGGGATTACCACACTGTCATGCAAAGACTTCTTCACCATACTGACCACCCTATTTCTTGTTACTGCTTTCAACGTTCCTACAACCCTCTTCCCCTATTGTACCCTCTCCCGCACTTAATAACCTAATAACCTCAATTAAATTATAGGTAATTTGGATGTTTTATATATATTTTTATGTATAATTAAAATATTTATATATGCATTATTTAATTAATTTATTTATATGCTTTGTAGCTCCCCGGAAAGATGATGAAGTATTGTAATTACCGTGTGTGTGTGTGTGTCTGTCCACACACATGACAGACACGCTACGCACATGGGCTAATAGACCAGAGGTGATAACATAGAGGGCTATTATGGTTAGCTCGCATCAAGGTGGGCAAATTAGTGATAATGATGGTGATTACGTAGCCTAGGGGCGCCCCGGTGTAGTATTGTAAAGACCCTGTATGTCTGTCTCTCATATATCACAGTGGTGATGATGTGTGGTGTCTCCCGGTGTGTGGCCCACACGCTGCAGTAGTGATGACCGTGTCTATCTTGAGTTCAGTTATGGGTAGTGCCAGCAAACTTGGCAATAATATTGACCCCTTAACTACTTATAACTCGAAATTAATACAAACAATCGGGCTGACGTTCTTATAATTTGGGAAGAGTCCACCATGAAATAGGTGTGGATATTTACAGCTAGTTTGTTCTAGGCACTTTTGAGTTACAGAGAGTTCAGGGATCAAGATTATAGTAAAGTTCGTTGGCGCTACCTATAGTTACTTGTATCTTAACCAAATTAAAGGTAATCTGGAGTTTTTGTTTGTTACGAAGCCCCTTAAGGGGTGGCACACTATTTTAATCACCATATCTGTATGTCTGTCTCTGTGTAACCGCGGTCTGTGTGTGTGGCAAACACATCACACACGTGTCTATCTTTAGTTCACAGTTACTTAACATCCTTTAATTTCATGATAAATACTATACTGTATACTGTATATTACTTAAGTAGATGGAGTAACTCTAAGCTCGATACCAATCTTCTTCCGGGTGAACTGTGGTATGATAGTGATGGTGGTGATTACGTCCCCCCCCCCCCCCCGTAGGGGAGGTGTAGTAATGTAAAAGTGTTTTTTATATCTGTGTATAAGTGTGTGCCCTGTAGTGGCACCAGAACGCAGTAATGATGATGGCAATTATGGTAGTAGTAGTAGTGATGGTGATGATTGTGGTAGTTGTGATGATCTGAAGTGATGATGATAGTACTTATGGTAGTAGTGATGGTGGGAGTAGTTATGATTTGCAGTGATGATGGTGATTATGGTAGCAGTACTGATGGTGGTGGTGATTACATTTCGATTTTTTCTGTGTGGATGAGGGAGACAAAAGGCAAAACTGCCTGTGACGAGTGCCTCCCCCAGAGGTGAAAGAGTGACTGCAAAAATCAAGGAATGTTCTAGCCATGATATCTGGACACACAGAGTTTGAAGCAGTTCATGTCATAGGATGAGGGAAAGATGGATTCAGGGAAAGTTCCAGAGCTCCCTGTTAAATAGAAGAAAGATTGGGAGTATCGTTTCACTCTTGATTTGGAGAGTTGCACAGAGTAGGGGTGGGATTGTGTTGCAAGACGGGCGCTACGTACTCTACGTAGAGGAAGGGATATATACTGGAAGAGCTCTGAGGAACGCTGATTATTGTAGTAGCGATATAATAGCGAGAGAGATGCAACATTGCGGCGAAGAGAGAGCTTACAGAGATTGTAGTACTAGTTGTGATTATTATGGTGTGTAGCGATGATGATGGTTATTATGATAGTAGCAGTGATGGGGGTGGTGATCGTGGTAGTAGGCTAGTTGTGATGGTGATGATATTGTTATGCCCTGTTTTTCTACAGGTTTAACTTGGGTAATGTGAGTTCTAATTGACTGGGTATATAAGGCTGCATGCACAATACAAGATATGAGGAATAGAGAACACAAAGAAACACATGGTAGCAAGTTACACGATCACGTTGTTGTTGTTGTTGTTGTTCCCCAAGCTGCCTGGCCGAACAGCCCCAAGGCCCCAAGCAAGGCCAAGGCCATAACCGAGCGCCCCCACAGAACCCTCCCTGCCGACCACAATAAAGCCTGGGTGACCGAAGCCACTCCATGGCGGGGAGCTGAGGAGGGTGCGGAAACGCCCGGGAAACCAAAGCCCCATCCAGGACCCTGTGCCCCTCAGCAATTATGAAGAGAAAGTTGAGGGGCAAAGGAAAAATGTGACGCTTTGGCTTCCAATCTTGGTAGATTGGGAGGTCAATCCACGGAAAAGACGCCGTCACTTGAGATCTAGAAAACATATAAGTAAAAGGAACAGTCAGAGTAAGCTATGGGTATGGCAGAGATCGCTCAGTTCTCACTCTGATAGACCAGCCCATCACCACAAACGATCACGTTTATTGATATACCACTGCAGAATACTTGTGTAAGACAATATAATAGAATCGAACAACACTAGCATAAGTGGATCTGGATGGAGCCTAGTCTCCCACTTCCAACGTTCAGGTATTAATCTTCTGATCACTGGCTTTGATTTAACAGGTTTATATACCGAAGACCATCAATGTTACTTATAGAATCATATTCACTGTTAGATTTCTTACTGGTGGCTCTGGTGCACAAGTAGTAGTTCACAGACTAGATTAGACACGCGTATTTTAGAGCACGGGAATTCTAGTAACCTCAGGGGGTACTGATCTAAGTTTTCTATTCTTGTCTCAGAAATACATAGAACGCAAATCAGTGGGCGAACCTTCAGATATTACTAGGGTTTCCTTCTAGGTAATAATATCTGGGCATATGGTTGATTACGAGAGTTAGTATCGCCTGTTAAATAATGAACACTGATACGCTTAGCACTTCCTAATTAAATGGTTATATGAATTATACTGGGCCAAAGAGATAGCCACTTCGTAGAAATATTAATTAGTGAATCTCTAAACAGCACAGTAATATGTAGTACTGCTAAAGGGAATCTTAGGTAGCATCTGATGGGTCTGGTCCTGGTTATCTTGCGTCCATGATGTTGGGGGCTAACGACTGGTTCCGCGGCCGTCCAGGGGGCCCATATGTGTGAAGTTCTTAAATACGTGGGCAGGTCCTTCTATCCAAATCTGCCACGGAGTCTGCCGGCTCTGGGATCTCACTCCGGAACAACACAAGGGTAGAGCTAGAAGTTAACTGCAGGGTAGTGACCCCTGGTTGGTGTCTAGCTTTCAACTGATTTGACTGGGGGCGGGAGTTAGATTTATAGACTCGGTTCTGGGCCCTGTAGACAGTAGGGATCTCGAGTCTTATGGACTTATTTGAGCTCTCAATAGATATGGAGACTAGGTAAGATGGTATTTACTGTTGTGGCACATGGTTATAGGAAAGCCTTTATATTTTCATATAACTGAGCCTTAGTAAGAGGTACTATTTTGGCTATACTGGAAGTATTTAGGGGAGAGAGACTGGATCTACTTTGCGAGGAGGATGGGGACAGCTGTGATAGGAGCGTCTCTCTAGATTGTTCAATCTTCATTCTATGGTATAACTGAGGTGCTAATTTAGTGATCAGAGCATGCAAGAAAAGTAAATGGTTTATTGTGAGTTAATAGAGGTTAGTAAAGGTGTTAGTCATGCATGGTTAGTTCATTGATAGGAAGAATTCCTGTGCTACCTGGCAATGACTCGAAAGTCAAAACAGGGACCAGGTATACCTCCGTGGGGGTGGGGGTCTCCCTCCTCGGGTGGGCAAAAAGGGGGAGCTGGGCGCCCTCTCTCTGTGATAGTCGTCCGGCGGCTGTGGCTAGGGGCTTGCCATATCACCAGTGTTTGTAATAACCCTCTGTGTATGAGACAGATGTGAGTGTCCTTAATACCAAAACCGAAGGTGCCTTAGCTAGCTGGTTTTACTCGGCTGGTTGTTAATTGTAGGGTTTGCTGGATGTGGTGGAGACTGGGTTGCTAACTCTGCCACATTTATCTGGAAGTATGGCAATAGAAGTTAGTTACTGGCGGGGCGGCTAGCCTCGCACCGACGACCATTGGGTGCAGGGTTGTGAATGGGTTGTAAGAGAATAGATGGCATGCAAGGGGCTAGTAAAGTTATAATGTTATTCTGGCCTACTAAGTGAAGGTAGGCTGGATAGGAGTATATATATAAAAGGTTGGAGAGCGTTAGCAACGGACAATTCAAGGATCTTCAAGAGGTATGAGAGAGAGGCTAGGTCGGACAAGAGTCGAGAAGCGCGGGTGTCTTAATGAGAGGGGGGGGGGGGAGAGTTCAAGGGCTACAGGGAAATTTTGTCCCTAAGGTCCCTGGGCGTGGGGGTGGCATTAGGCTACAATTGATATGGAAGTTTGAAAAGGCAGTAGAATACGTTAGCCAAATGCTACCGGGGAATGCAACTATGGGGTGGCATATGAGTCTGGAA
This sequence comes from Paralithodes platypus, assembly GCA_032716605.1. NCBI lineage: Eukaryota > Metazoa > Arthropoda > Malacostraca > Decapoda > Lithodidae > Paralithodes > Paralithodes platypus. The sequence goes on from CM064577.1 coordinate 2,162,149, forward strand.
AAGATAGAGTTATGTGATCAGTCCGAGGGTTATGGATACTATTAGTTGGCCCTGGGAACTGCATTTTCTATTAAATATAAATATACCAACAACAGCGGCAGTTCGTAGGGGTACTTAGTTATTGTTTCGGGGTACTTATGACAGATACTGGTAACCAGGTTATCTTATACAATCTCTGGTTGGGGTAAGAGGTGTAAGACACAAAGTAAATTGGCGTAGTGTGGACTGTGGATACGAAGGAGGCAAGGGGAAGACGTATGACAATTGTGGAAAAGTAAATGGAAAAAGGTGAACACAATGGCGGATAAAAATACTTAACCTAAGGATTGCATACATCGATGAACGATGACATTATAGTCGTCGTCCTAATAAGGTGATGAAACCTGGTTGATCTGTACTTGGCACAATACGACACAAGGACAGTGCCGCTATGTCGCATCAATGCTGGTGGCAGTTAATATTATAGACTTAGTTACTAGAGGAACAAATGCAAGGGGCGACTGAGCACGGGTTACATATATCTATACTCGTCATGGAAAATGATATACGATGTCTAGGGACAAGCGTGGGTGTTTTAACTTCTAAGATATATAACATCTACTTCTCGGATGTAAGAACATACATAGATATAATTATGGCTGTCTGATGTGTTGGCATTGGCTCAACGTCGGGACAGGGCATGGGTGTTTTTAATATGAATGTATATTCCTGTTCATCATCTTTGTAGTTAGGAGTGTAGGACACGAGAGGGTTAGTGTACGTGAGGTGTGGAAAATGGTCAGTTTAGAAAAGGTAAATGGGTGCGTCCTGGAGCTGTTTAGCCCTGCCGGCTTGGGCCTGTCTGAAATGGCTGGCTCGGTCAGCTGGTCCTTTCGTTCTGTGGACCTTTCCTTTGGTGTTTCTGTGTGGTGTTCGTTCGTGGCTTCTGTGGTGGGCTTCTCGTTCTGGGGCATTTTACTTCCCTCTCCTTCATTATAGGCTCGTCCTCGAGCCTCAAGGGTGAAGTAAAAAGAAGCATAGTCAGAAAAATGTAGGTTAACAAGAAAAGTAGTATGACTAAGGGAAAAAAATAATATATACAGTATATGGAAAACATGTAAATTTATAGAATCATGCCCAATCGCTTAGGAATTGAAAACATTCAAAACAATTTAGTACAATAATATCCTCATCATCATCAGGGTGGGGGGTATTTAGGGTCGCCGTTAGTCTGGGTGACGGTCTGGTAATACTAATAATAATAAGTGGTTCACTTTCACTTTGGAAGGGCGGGGTGGATATACCCGTTAGTTCTTGTCGTTAGGAATGTGGGTCTTGGGGCGAGCTGGCCCGGGGCCAGTTTTGGAGTGGGGGTCTAAGTGGTTTCGGTCGGGGGTAGTGATAGGGAGGTTTTAAAGATGAAACGGGCAGGTCGAGTCGGGGTTGTTGTTGCGGAAGAGGTTGGTGCTGGGGAGGGGTTGAATTGTGTCGAGAGTGGGGTTTGGGGAAGGGTGAGTAAGGCTGAAGGTTGAGAGTTTACTATGATCGGGTGGTTTGGAGGTTTGGTGTGTGGGGATTTGATAGGGAGATGGTGGGGGGGGGGTCTGGGCAGGCAGGGTTGTGGTTTGAGAGGGGTTGAATTTGGACTGATTTTATTTTCGGGAGACACATGGATGGGATTTCGAGGAGTGGTTGAAGTTGAGAGGTTGATTATGTTGTTTGGGGCGAGAGAGAGAGTATTTTGGGGTTTAGCCAAGGTGGAAAAAGTGTTGTGGTTGGATTGGGATGGGAGTGGTATTTTGTCGAGCGGGATCTTTGGGGGTGGAATTTGGGGCGGGTGGGGTAACGGTGAAGAGGGGGAAGTTGAAAGTTTAGCTGGGCTCATGATGGTGGGGGACCGACTGGTGAGCAGGTGTTCGGTACGCATGCGGGGGGGGAAACCACTTTGGTGGGGGTCACGCGTGAGGGGGGGGTTAACGGCCCGGGGGGGAGGAGCAGAGTGGTGGGGTGTCGGTGGCAGTGACGGTTTGTTTAGAGGTTATCCGGGGTTGGTGGGTTTGTCTGTCATGAGGGGGTGAGTCAAGTGTGGGGTTTTGAAGTTTATTAGGGGTGTGAATTGTGGGGGGGGGTGGAAGGGTGCTACTGACGAAAAACTGTCACAAGGGAAAATTTTGTTGGTGGGTGAATAGCTGAGCATTTCTGGGGGAAGGGGGGGAACATGGTTGGGTCCCTAGGTCGTCACGCGTGAGGGGAGGATTAACGGCGCGTGTGGGAGGATCAGAGTGGTGGGGTGTGTCGGTGGCAGTGACGGTTTGTTTAGAGGTTATATGGGATTGGTGGGTTTGTCTGTCATGAGGGGGTGAGTCAAGTGTGGGGTTTTGAAGTTTATTAGGGGTGTGAATTGTGGGGGGGTGGAAGGGAGCTACTGACGGAAAACTGTCACAAGGGAAATTTTGTTGGTGGGGGAATAGCTGAGCATTTCTGGGGGAAGGGGGGGAACATGGTTGGGTCCCTAGGTCGTCACGCGTGAGGGGAGGATGAACGGCGCTTGTGGGAGGGTCAGGGTGGTGAGAGGTGAGCGAGTTAGGAAACGGGATTTGTTGGGGGGACTGCGGCGGGTTGGTGGGGGAAGAGTTAGGTGTAGAACAGGGGTTATTGGTAGAAGACTGATGTATTGATTTGGGGTTGTTAACAGGACGAATTTGGGGAATTTTCTTGGTGTCATTCTCGGTCTGGTTAAAGGTTATGTGGGACTGGGGAGGATTAGTGGGGGCAGAGTTAGGCATAGGACATGGGTTATTGAGGGAGGAGTGATGTACTGATTTGGGGTTGTTAACAGGACGAGTTTGGGGAATTTTCTTGGTGGCAGTCTCGGTCTGGTTAGAGGTTATCTGGGACTGGTGAGTTTGTTTGACATGAGAGGGCGAGTCAAGTGTGGGGTTTCGAAGTTTTCTAGGAGTGTGAATTGTGTGGGGGTGGAAGGGAGCTACTGACTGAAAACTGTCACAAGCTACCGACGGAAAACTGTCACAAGGGAAATTTTGTTGGTGGGGGGATAGCTGAACATTTCTGGGGTCATGGGGAAAATATGTTGTGGTAGGCCTACATAGGTAGGCATAGCTAGAATACGGGGCTTGTTGGGGGGGCTGCGGAGGGTTGGTGGGGGAAGAGTTAGGTGTCGAACAGGGGTTATTGGTAGAGGACTGATGTATTGACTTGGGGTTGTTAACAGGACGAATTTTGGGAATCTTTTTGGTGGCAGTCACGGTCTGGTTAAAGGTTATCTGGGGTTGGTGGGTTTGGTTTCTGGGGTCATGGGGAAAATATGTTGTGGTAGGCCTACATAGGTAGGCATAGCTAGAATACGGGGCTTGTTGGGGGGCTGCGGAGGGTTGTGGGGGAAGAGTTAGGTGTAGAACAGGGGTTATTGGTAGAGGACTGATGTATTGATTTGGGGTTGTTAACAGGACGAATTTTGGGAATCTTCTTGGTGGCAGTCACGGTCTGGTTAGCGGTTATCTGGGGTTGGTGGGTTTGTTTGACATGCATAGAAAAAGGATGGGGTTTATGGGGTAACACAATTGATGGAAGATGATCGTTGGTGGATGTCTGGGCAGGGGAAAATTTAGGGATGGTCAGAGAGGATAGAGGCAAGGAAGAGTGCACTGGGGTTGGACTTTCACCGGAAGTCATTTTGGAAGGGTGCACGGAGTCTTGGATAGGGGCTGAAGGGTTGGATAGGGGATTCATCGAACTGCGTAGGCATTCTTCTCTGATGGAGAGCATATGTTCTTCGAATAAGCCATACGGGTCGAGATGGGCGGTGATGTGGGGTGGGAGGATGTTTAACAATGCGGTGAATAAGAGTTCATTTTGTTGGTCGTAATCTTCATAGCTATACGTGGTCCTCACGTATCTGTAGAGTTGTATGAGGGTCACATTTATATCCCCTTCATACTTGATCTCGTCTATTTGTATTATTTTGGGGGAGATGAGGCAACCCAAAAGTGGCCCTAAGGTCCGGATCACAAGGGATCGAAACTGGTTCTAGGTACTCTCTGGCGTTACCTGTTTAGCAATTTGGGAAACGGCTTTTCCCAACTGCATAATTTGCGATAATGCAACGGCGATTTTTTCGCAATCATTTTGAAGTGCCACATCTAACACTGGTTTTATTATGTCTAAGTAAGTGGCGATATCATACGTGTTTACATCATACTTGGGAATGTGTGTGAGTGACTGCCAATTTCGCGATGTTGCCATGTTTCTACTGTTCCAAACTTGCAGTGTAATGCAACCTTTTATCCGAATCAAGAACCACCGCTGCCGCCAATGTTATGCCCTGTTTTTCTACAGGTTTAACTTGGGTAATGTGAGTTCTAATTGACTGGGTATATAAGGCTGCATGCACAATACAAGATATGATCCCAATCCAATCGACCCCAAACCAAAACAAAAACAAGATCATCTATCAAACAAAATTCATGAACACACTAAAAATACTACAACACAACGTCCTACACTGGAGTAATAGAAGACACACTTTAAGCAACATATATAGCACTATAAAACCACACATAATACTCATTAACAGCCACGGTGTCCCTAATAGCGAATCACTAAAAATACAAGGCTACAAAACACACAAAAAAAACATAACTGACAGTCCCATGGACGGTACAGCTATAGCAGTACTAGAAACTATCACACATAAAATACATGATGATTTTATATCTGACCTCCTAGCTATAGAAATAATGACTGACACTGGCCCAATAATAATAGCCACAGTCTATTTACCTCCCAGAAGACCATACTTACCCACCCCAGACTTCTACAGACTATTCAGAAACAACATACCAGTATACCTAATAGGTGACCTAAACGCGAAACACCACACACTGAATAATAGGACCCAAAACACTGTGGGAAGACAATTAGGCACATTAATCACTAACGGTCTAATAAGACACATAGGCCCCCACTTCCCAACCTTCCACGCCCCACACTCATCAACTAACCCCGACATAGCACTATCCAACAATAAAACCTACCACAACATACACTTCACCCCCGGACCACTCACCACTAGCGATCACATCCCCATCATAACCACAATATCCACCCTACCAATAATAATACCTGCCCCTCCAAGACCCAAATTCCAAGCAGCGAACTGGGACTTATTCAAAACCGACATTGATCTAAAACTACAACTAAACACTGACCTAAACAACGGAAAAAAGGAAAACATAGACACCAAAATAAATGAATGGCACACCATAATTGAAGATAATGTGAAAAAACATATCCCCACAACACACCATAAAACTCTAAATAGTCCTAAAATGAGCCAACAAACTAAAATGATACTGAACCAATACAACAGAATTAGACGACATGCACACAATCATGGATGGACATATAACCACTACAGACAATACAAACAGATGCAAGACAGCCTCAAGACAAATATGATACAAGAATACAACGAAATGTGGAGACAACAGTTAACAGAAACAGCCAACTCATACACTGACCCAGAAACGTTCTGGAAAAAAATACGAATGATGCAAGGACATGACACACCTACAACAAACTACACAATAGACCCTCAGGGGAACAAAATATATGACATCAAAGAACAGGCAAAGATACATAGGGAATATTGGGAAAGTATAGTCAATGATGGGGGCAACGATCTACCAAGACATGACTACATTAAAGACTTCATTCAGTTAAACAGACACAGAACCATCCCATATGAGGACATAGACATTAACAGACTTGACATTAACAACCCACTGACCAGACCAATAAACACAGAAGACATAAAAACAATCATAACAAAGCTCAAAAAGACATGCCCAGGACAAAGTGGATTAAACAAAACAATCCTTAAAAACCTACCTGACTCAGCCCTAAACACATTAAAAAGTATCCTAAATGCAGCACTTTCCATAGGATATTTCCCCGACAAATGGAAAGAAGCAACAATAAAACTCATCCCCAAACAAAATAAAAACCCACACCATAAAGAAAACCAAAGACCAATATCACTACTAGAAGTGCCAGGGAAAATATTCGAGAGAATCATAAACAAAAGACTAAGAACATATCTAACTACACATAACCTATACAACACCGCACAATATGGTTTCAGGGACAAAAGAGGCACCACACACGCCCTAGCTCTGGCAACAGAAACAATAGCACACAACATGAGCAACAAAGGACAATGCCATGTCATCCTGAGAGACATATCAAAAGCATTTGACAAGGTATGGCACTTAGGGTTGCAATATAAGATACTAAACCTAAATCTCCCAATAATAATAGAAAAGCTACTGAATAATTTCCTAGTAAACCGCTCAGCCCGAATTAAAATAAAGACAACCCTAAGTGACAAAATCAGCATAAGTTGTGGTGTCCCTCAGGGATCAGTACTATCACCAACACTATTCACCATCTACACAAGCGACACCCCTCCCTCACAAACAGGCACAAACATCGCATATGCAGATGATATAACACAGATCGTAGGATACGGAGGGCCATCCAGAGCCATCATGGCTAGAAAGACCCAAAGAGAAGCAGAGATAATAAACAACTATGAGGACAACTGGAAAATTAAAACAAACGTCAATAAATTCACAGTCATCCAACTAGGAGTAAAAAAGAAAACCCAAATACATATAAATAATAACCAAATAGAAGAAAAAAATAATGGAAGACTCCTTGGCCTAACAATTAGCACAAATGGCTACACCAAAAATGTAACAGAGAGGAAAAACCTAGCACAAATAGCCTTGAACAAACTATACCGCTTCTCAGCTCTTAACACCAACATAAAAACACACCTAGTAAAAACACTCATATTACCAATCCTAGACTATCCCCCCGTACCTACACATACATTGAGTAAAACACAACTCAGAAAACTACAAATAATACAAAATAAAGCACTAAGATTTGCCACTAACCAACGTTACCCATATACGATGACAACTATCCAGATACACGAACACACAAACACTCTACCACTTAATATACGCATCCACAAACAGGCAACGAAAATATGGAGCAGACTAGAACACCTACAAGACCCGATATTCGTAAATAGAAAAAGTAACCATGAATTACAACAAGACCTCAGACAACACACCTGGTTCAAAAGTAGTCTAAAGATAATAAATGAAATAGAGGAACCAGATCCAATATATTAATACAAAAAAAAAAAAAAAAAAAAAAAATTCAAACCAAAAAGAAAAATAGTGAACTCAACTATACACAAACAGTAATAATAATAAAAATAATTATAATAATAACAATCACACTTTCGTCCTTAGCTAGCTACCAAACAACAAACATAAAGAAAATACACCACTTGCCCCAACACAAAAACATATGTTTCAAACACACAACATAGCAAGGTGGTCTGCCCACCAACTGTTACTCTCCTACTTTCCTTCATACTTTCCTCCTTTCTCTTCCCTCTCACCCCCCCCCCCCTCTCTTTTCCCCCCCTTAGACCCACCTATGGGTCAAAAAAAAAAAAAAAAAAAAAAAAAGATATGAGGAATAGAGAACACAAAGAAACACATGGTAGCAAGTTACACGATCACGTTTATTGATATACCACTGCAGAATACTTGTGTAAGACAATATAATAGAATCGAACAACACTAGCATAAGTGGATCTGGATGGAGCCTAGTCTCCCACTTCCAACGTTCAGGTATTAATCTTCTGATCACTGGCTTTGATTTAACAGGTTTATATACCGAAGACCATCAATGTTACTTATAGAATCATATTCACTGTTAGATTTCTTACTGGTGGCTCTGGTGCACAAGTAGTAGTTCACAGACTAGATTAGACACGCGTATTTTAGAGCACGGGAATTCTAGTAACCTCAGGGGGTAATGATCTAAGTTTTCTATTCTTGTCTCAGAAATACATAGAACGCAAATCAGTGGGCGAACCTTCAGATATTACTAGGGTTTCCTTCTAGGTAATAATATCTGGGCATATGGTTGATTACGAGAGTTAGTATCGCCTGTTAAATAATGAACACTGATACGCTTAGCACTTCCTAATTAAATGGTTATATGAATTATACTGGGGCAAAGAGATAGCCACTTCGTAGAAATATTAATTAGTGAATCTCTAAACAGCACAGTAATATGTAGTACTGCTAAAGGGAATCTTAGGTAGCATCTGATGGGTCTGGTCCTGGTTATCTTGCGTCCATGATGTTGGGGGCTAACGACTGGTTCCGCGGCCGTCCAGGGGGCCCATATGTGTGAAGTTCTTAAATACGTGGGCAGGTCCTTCTATCCAAATCTGCCACGGAGTCTGCCGGCTCTGGGATCTCACTCCGGAACAACACAAGGGCAGAGCTAGAAGTTAACTGCAGGGTAGTGACCCCTGGTTGGTGTCTAGCTTTCAACTGATTTGACAGGGGGCGGGAGTTAGATTTATAGGCTCGGTTCTGGGCCCTGTAGACAGTAGGGATCTCGAGTCTTATGGACTTATTTGAGCTCTCAATAGATATGGAGACTAGGTAAGATGGTATTTACTGTTGTGGCACATGGTTATAGGAAAGCCTTTATATTTTCATATAACTGAGCCTTAGTAAGAGGTACTATTTTGGCTATACTGGAAGTATTTAGGGGAGAGAGACTGGATCTACTTTGCGAGGAGGATGGGGACAGCTGTGATAGGAGCGTCTCTCTAGATTGTTCAATCTTCATTCTATGGTATAGCTGAGGTGCTAATTTAGTGATCAGAGCATGCAAGAAAGGTAAATGGTTTATTGTGAGTTAATAGAGGTTAGTAAAGGTGTTAGTCATGCATGGTTAGTTCATTGATAGGAAGAATTCCTGTGCTACCTGGCAATGACTCGAAAGTCAAAACAGGGGCCAGGTATACCTCCGCGGGGGTGGGGGTCTCCCTCCTCGGGTGGGCAAAAAGGGGGAGCTGGGCGCCCTCTCTTTGTGATAGTCGTTCGGCGGCTGTGGCTAGGGGCTTGCCATATCACCAGTGTTTGTAATAACCCTCTGTGTATGAGACAGATGTGAGTGTCCTTAATACCAAAACCGAAGGTGCCTTAGCTAGCTGGTTTTACTCGGCTGGTTGTTAATTGTAGGGTTTGCTGGATGTGGTGGAGACTGGGTTGCTAACTCTGCCACATTTATCTGGAAGTATGGCAATAGAAGTTAGTTACTGGCGGGGCGGCTAGCCTCGCACCGACGACCATTGGGTGCAGGGTTGTGAAGGGGTTGTAAGAGAATAGATGGCATGCATGGGGCTAGTAAAGTTATAATGTTGTTCTGGCCTACTAAGTGAAGGTAGGCTGGATAGGAGTATATATATAAAAGGTTGGAGAGCTTTAGCAACGGACAATTCAAGGATCTTCAAGAGGTATGAGAGAGAGGCTAGGTCGGACAAGAGTCGAGAAGCGCGGGTGTCTTAATGAGAGGGGGGGGAGAGTTCAAGGGCTACAGGGTAATTTTGTCCCTAAGGTCCCTGGGCGTGGGGGTGGCATTAGGCTACAATTGATATGGAAGTTTGAAAAGGCAGTAGAATACGTTAGCCAAATGCTACCGGGGAATGCAACTATGGGGTGGTATATGAGTCTGGAAAAGATAGAGCTATGTGATCGGTCCGAGGGTTATGGATACTATTAGTGGGCCCTGGGAACTGCGTTTTCTATTAAATATAAATATACCAACAACAGCGGCAGTTCGTAGGGGTACTTAGTTATTGTTTTCGGGGTACTTATGACAGATACTGGTAACCAGGTTATCTTATACAATCTCTGGTTGGGGTAAGAGTTGTAAGACACGAAGTAAATTGGCGTAGTGTGGACTGTGGATACGAAGGAGGCAAGGGGAAGACGTATGACAATTGTGGAAAGTAAATGGAAAAAGGTGAACACAATGGCGGATAAAAATACTTAACCTAAGGATTGCATACATCGATGAACGATGACATTATAGTCGTCGTCCTAATAAGGTGATGAAACCTGGTTGATCTGTACTTGGCACAATACGACACAAGGACAGTGCCGCTATGTCGCATCAATGCTGGTGGCAGTTAATATTATAGACTTAGTTACTAGAGGAACAAATGCAAGGGGCGACTGAGCACGGGATACATATATCTATACTCGTCATGGAAAATGATATACGACGTCTAGGGACAAGCGTGGGTGTTTTAACTTCTAAGATATATAACATCTACTTCTCGGATGTAAGAACATACGTAGATATAATTATGGCTGTCTGATGTGTTGGCATTGGCTCAACGTCGGGACAGGGCATGTTTTTTTTTAATATGAATGTATATTCCTGTTCATCATCTTTGTAGTTAGGAGTGTAGGACACGAGAGGGTTAGTGTACGTGAGGTGTGGAAAATGGTCAGTTTAGAAAAGGTAAATGGGTGCGTCCTGGAGCTGTTTAGCCCTGCGGGCTTGGGCCTGTCTGAAATGGCTGGCTCGGTCAGCTGGTCCTTTCGTTCTGTGGACCTTTCCTTTGGTGTTTCTGTGTGGTGTTCGTTCGTGGCTTCTGTGGTGGGCTTCTCGTTCTGGGGCATTTTAGATATATTGAGATGGTGTACTGTGTGCATGTCTTCCGAAGGAACATGCATCCCGCAGTATTGATGTTAACCTCTTCTCTACCGGTAACATCTTTCCACTTTATTTTGGTTACGATTAGACGATTCTATTCAGTTTTAAAAGGGCCTCCAGGAAATAGCAGGCGTCGAACTATCTCACTTAACCCTTTGTACTGTCACAGATCCTTCTTAAGCAGCATAAAATAATCTAAATATAGCTGGAATACAATATAAAACACGTCGTCGGTACAGAAGGGGTTAATGGTGATTATTGTAGTAGTTGTGATGGTGGTAGTAGTGATGATGCTGGCAGTAGTAGTGATGGCAACATTAATTGTAGTGATAATGGTGTTCTTAGAAGTGATGGTGACAGTAATAGTGATGATGGTGATCGTAGTAGTGATGATGTTGACAGTATTAGTGATGACGGTGACAGTATTAGTGATGATGGTGATCATAGTATTGATGATGCCGATAGAAGTAGTGATGATGGTAATGATATTGGTGACTGTAATAGTGATGTTGATGAGAGTATTGGTGATATTCGTAAAGAGCCCCCCAAAATTTGTATCGGTCTCGTACAGTATGGCGGGAGCAAAGTCTGCTTCATCCGATTGCCTTGTTTTTAAATTGTTCTACACTTTATATATCCTTATTAATTATCATAATGCTAATTAACCTAAATGATAATGAACTGCTAACATTAATACACATATTTGTAGTTTCAGACATGGGTGGAATGGGACGTGGTTGGCGACGTTACACGCCACGCACATGGGCTAATAGACCAGAGGTGATAGCACAGAGGGCTATGATAGTTGGCTTGCATCAGGGGGGACAAACTATATCTGCTGCAGCGCGTCAAATGGCTGTCTCTCGAAATACAGCCAAATCTTGGATACATCGTTTTGAGCGTGAAGGCCACGTTCAGACAAGACCAAGGTCGGGTCGTCCAAGAGTTCTTTCAGAAGAAGATGATAGAAGGATACTGGAGGAAGTGAGCACTCACCCTAAATCGAGTGTTAAGGGTCTGACAAGACAAATGAACCTGCCATGTCATCCCTCCACTACACGGAGCCACATCAAGGAAGGTGGCATAGACTGTTATGTGCCAGCAGTGAAGGAGACTCTGACTGAAAGAAATAGAGAAGGAAGGCTAAGATTCGCCCAAGAGTATATTGATCATGGTATACATTTTTGGAGGAAGGTTATATTCAGTGATGAAAAAACCTTTACATCTGTGAAATCGCCTGAACGCGTGTGCTGGAGACCTCGAAACACCCGTTATGAGCGTGAACATATCTCGGAACGCACAAGAAGAGGAAGAATATCCGTGTCCTTGCACGGCTGGATGTGGTATGGCGGACCAGGAGAGTTGGTGACCATTGAAGGTCACTTGAACAGTGAAGAGTATATCAACATCTTGGACACCTCACTCTTGCCTTCAGTTAGAATGTATGCCATACCTGACCCGGACCCTATCTATTTCGTGCAGGACAGATCCCCAATCCATACCAGCCGAGCAGTGAGAGATTGGTTTGCTCGCCACCCTGAGATCATCGTGATTGACTGGCCATCCAAAGGATGTGATGCAACCCCATAGAAAACCTATGGGGGATAATGGTGAATGAGTGGGGGGTAGAGGAGATAACTAGACAATCCGTCGAAAGGAAAGCTTGAGAAGTATGGGAGGAATTGAGGCGCACTCCTGATCTATGTAGCAAACTAGTTGATAGTATGCAGACTCGACTGGCAAATGTGATAGAGGCAGAAGAAGGGTGGACGAGATATTAGGTAGGGTATACATACATGTGTAGTCTGCTGTATGATTATATATTTTATCATTATATATACTTGGACAACTTAAAAAGAAAAATAATTAATCAAAGGATGTAATACTGTATGTTGTATGATATACTTATATAATTGTAAAAATAAAAGTGTATTTATGTTGATATGTATATCCCTTTATATCCTCTAGATAAACATATATTATACTGTAAATATGTTGAATAAATAGGAAATAATGTTATCTGCATTCCATTTTGTAGTTCAGGAATTGTAGATGGGATTGAATGGTTAAAATATATTATCATAATGTCTATTTCAAGAAGAAAATATATACTATATATATATATACTGTATATATATATACCAGTATATATACAGTATATATATATAAATATTAATAACAAAAATCAAATACCACAAGCACATATTACCACTAATACACTCATCGTTCCAAATGAAAAGCGATTATGAGAATTATGTATTTAATCATATATAGATGACATAATATACTCGAAAAAATTCAGTATAATTAAGACAACACTAGAGTGCTTCGTTAATATCGTATCTGTGAGACTGTTTGGGAAGTGAGTTTTCAATAATTTCACTATCAGTTGCTACGCGGATATAATGCTCTTCTGATTATGATATATCCGCGAAAAGATAAGTAGATATCTAGTTTGTTATAAAGTTATGACATACCTCGTTGAAGTCTGTAAAACTGTCTTCATAGCGTAATGCATAAATGCACTGAATTTCGGTGTGAGCATCCTAGGTTCGAATCCCTGGACTGTCACATGTATTTGTTGATTTCATGATTTGAGTTTAGAAGTAAAGTTGGTTGGTGGAAAACACATATGAAATACCTTTTTGATAGACCCCCCCCGCCCCCTCCAAAAAAAGTGAATGACTGCAGTGAACATGGTACTACATTAAAATGGCAATTAATATATATACCGGTATATATATATATATATATATATATATATATATATATATATATATATATATATATATATATATATATGTAAGAGAGAGAGATAGAGAAAGTGTTAATATTCTCGAATATGCACCAAAAAGCCTAACCACGGATCGAACATTGAATGAATATACCACTTATAATCAATTAAGCAATCCATACAATATGTTTTTTAGTAACTTCCAACATCTCTTCAGAGGTATTCAAACATTACAAGATTACCATTTCAATGTGCAAATCCATTAAATACCAATGCATATCGCGCGAATGGGTGAATACTATCGATCTATTATCTATTGCCTGACGCCGTGATCCCCGAAGTGTTGGCCACGGGTGCATACAATCATTTGTAAAATAACTAGAAGGGGTGATGCTATTGGAAATTTACATTATAAATACAAACATGATAGAATACTAATTACGCATAAATCATAAGTGTTTATGTGTCAAGCTACGGATAGGTGACAGATAGTGTAAATGATCTTCATTCTGTAAAATCAGATAATTTATTGCAACATTGTTCTGGCATATATAGAATATATAGATTACCAATTACTGACATGGTCTCGGCCTCGTTGCAAGGTTACTTTATTCTGTGTTCGTGGACAACAATGGTTGTAATCGGCGGTTTCCTCCTGTGTGGGGTTGGGGTAGGGTGTGAGTGGGGGGCCTGCTTGTTTAATCTCTCCATTATAGGGTAGGGGAAGGAAGGGGTGACGGACTGGCACCATCCCGTCCCTTCTGCCTGGGGTAGGAGTAGTAAGGGGGACTGGGCAGGGCCCACCCCGTTCCTACCTTCTGGGGTAGTAGGAGTAGGGGGTAAACCCTATGCAAGGACTTTCACTTCTGGGTGTACATATTATATTGCAAATAATATATTAATACAAGAGTAGGCATCAAGAATAACTAAAAAATACATTGATTAAGCAAACTAAGGAATACAAAAGAATTATCATTGTAAAGTAAAACATACATAATAAAGTATATCTCTACATATCACTGCATGGTAAAATGTTGTTACAACTGTTGTATAGTTGTCAGGTTCACTATAGCTGTCATAGTAACCAAAATTAAATGACAAAATTTACATACACAAAATAAGTATGTGGTCTTTGCAATGGTTCACATGACCCTATAGAATTATTGTCAATATCTTAAGACTCATTTCTATGGTGATCAACATTATTACAATAACCACTAAAAGGATAATCATGAACACTATATAATTTTAATATACATGGGGATTACCCATCTCTAATTGCCATGGCAATGTACTACCAGAAATTGTCTTTGTTATAGCCAATTCATAATAGGTATGACTATTGGGTAATATTTATTATGGTTATTTTTCATGATTTGATATTTTTCAATAATATTGTCAATCCTTATTGTCGAAGATGTCACACTACGGCCTTGCATCATTAGTTCCACTAATTTCTTCTTATCTTCATAACAGAAAAATACGTGTAATGGTAGATGGCCTTTATTCTCAATTTCACTCAATAAATGCTGGTGTTCCCCAGGGATCAGTTTTGGCCCCAACTCTGTTCCTCATTCATATCAATGATCTCATATCTACCACTCATAATCCAATACATTCCTACGCAGATGACTCAACACTCCACAGTTCCTTCACATTTACCAATTCTTTCACCCAACCCGATCTTATAAATTCAAAAATAAACACTGCAATTTCTCTGAACCAGGACCTTTCTAGAATTGATGAATGGGGACAAGAGAATCTAGTTTCCTTTAATGCACAGAAAACCAAGTACATTCAATTTTCTAACCGACAGAATCTCACTGACTCCCATATATTTTTTAATGATGTAAATATTCCCACTTCCCCTAGTATTGACATTCTCGGTGTAACATTAACTACTAACTTGAGCTGGACACATTATGTTAGAAGCATTGCTAAGAATGCCTCTAAAAAACTGGGACTCCTGTACAGAGTTCGAGAATTCTTCACTGACGAGCAGTTGGCCGTAATATATAAAAGTCATGTGCGCTCTCAGATGGATTACTGTTCACCTCTGTGGGGTGGAAGTGGAGTGGTTGCATTGAGGCAGTTGGACAAAATTCAAAATAAAGCTATTAGATTAATCAATAACCCTGCAATCACACAGGACCTTCCTACATTAGCCATACGAAGAAACGTTGCATCCCTTGCATTATTCTACAGATATTTTCACAGCAATTGTTCCGAGGAACTTGCTTCAATTGTGCCGCCTCTCCACATCTTTCCCCGTAGAACTAGGGCAGCTGAGAGCGCCCATGAATTTACACTTTCTCCTCCACAATGCAGAACTTCTGCTTATCAGAATTCATTTATCCCCAGAGCTACTACTCTTTGGAATTCACTTCCCTCGAATTGCTTTCCACAAACTTACAATCTACAAATGTTTAAATCCAGTTGTTACAAACATTTTATGAATGGAGGATGCCTTTAGGCACATGGACCTTTTTGTTTTATCTGTGTTTTTCCTTCCTCCGTTCATTGTCTCTTAAAAAAAAAAAAAAAAAAAAAAAAAACATCAGTTATAATAAATGAAGAGTTGCATGACAATTTGCTGTACAGATGGGAGTACATCAGTAATATGCCAAGGGGTTGAAAGTGAGATGTTCCCTAGGAAGAGCTTGCTTGGTCAGCAATGGTGTCAAATATGTATATTGGCACTACGTCATTGCCAAAGGAGACACTATTAAATGTAAGGATTATAAATAAGTAAAGTGAGTTATTATAATGAATTTGGAATGTATTATACTGTGGAGAAACATAGAATAATTAGAGGAAGGCATTACAGTATCATCTCCAGGCCAGTGTTATGAATAGAGATAGCCCAGGATCATGACACATAGAGAGCTGCTATTAGATAAATTAACTTCACATCCTAGCATTATATGGGTCATTATAAATGCAACATTACAAAAGTAACCATTAGAAGCTTAACACATTTTACGCTGACACTTTTTTTACATATATTATTTTTGTAAGATAATTAAAATATTTTCTAGTTGTCTTCAATAAAATCTATATTTCAATACATTAACCCACTCACTGTGGCAGATGTACTGGTATTTGCTATGTAAAAATAGACCTACTGTATACTGCAGGAGACGTACCCGTAGGTGTTGGTATTACCGACTGAGTTGGTTGAACTAAGCAGCTCCACTTGTTGCCAGATGCTGCCAGAGCTGCTAAGCTTGTCATACATACTCATATCAGTCTGATCCATGCATTAGTTAAGGGAGGGTATGTGTCTAAGGTGTTTTAGAAGCCGATATAATAAAATTGTATTAATTTCACTCCCAACACCTAACACCTCCCAATGAAATTAATGAAAGCATGTAATTTTCCTGGGAATCGAACCTGGGTTACCACATACATAAGCATTACACCATCAATACAGTTAAAGGTTAAGTACATGACTACAATTTTATATCCATTTATTAAGAACTGGATTTCAATTTAATCATGTACTCAAACTCAACTGCACCCTGAATAGCCTAATGCCTAAGCTACTTATATGTTAACTTGTGACATCTATATACCAGCTACGAATGTGAGGTTCATTTGATGTTACAGGCCTTAACTTATACTGTCTAACTAACATATTACTTGATAAATTAACAGAATACTTTATTGAGTTACCCGAGTGTATCATATGAAGATTCAAGAGAGAGATATTGTAATTATATATTTGGTAACTGGCCATGAGCCAGTCCAGTGGGAGGAAACTTTCCCTCTACATTATCAAGTTAGCTTGCCTCGGAAAGAAAGAATGATGTCTACTTGTATGCAGAAAATTTGATACAATAATTTCATTGGAACTTAAAATTCCGTCTGGGTTACAGATATTACGCTAAGGCAACATAAATTAAGTTGAATTAGAGGGAAAATTGCTGTCAGGGTGTATTCTTACCTATAAAACTGCCACACTGTAAGGGTAAAACTGAATTATTGTGAAGACTTCTATTATGTCTGCAAAAGTTACCTAGATAAGAAAATCAGTTGACACAATTATCACACTTCAATTATTCTCTCAATATATATATATAAATATGTAAATTTTAAGGCTACATTTATGTGAGAAGGATTTAAAACAATAATCACACATGAATTATTTTTTTCTTCAGTGAACTAATGTAAATGGAAACAATTTCTTGGAACAAACACTTTAACACACACCTCACATTTAAACTTCTTCTCTATCCTGTATGAACTAATAAATGAGTGGTGATGGGCTGGTCTATCAGAGTGAGAACTGAGCGATCTCTGCCATACCCATAGCTTACTCTGACCTGTTCCTTTTACTTATATATTTTCTAGATCTCAAGTGACGGCGTCTCTTCCGTGGATTGACCTCCCAATCTACCAAGATTGGAAGCCAAAGCGTCACATTTTTCCTTTGCCCCTCAACTTTCTCTTCATAATTGCTGAGGGGCACAGGGCCCTGGGTGGGGCTTTGGTTTCCCGGGCGTTTCTGCACCCTCCTCAGCTCCCCGCCATGGAGTGGCTTCGGTCACCCACGCTTTATTGTGGTCGGCAGGGAGGGTTCTGCGGGGGCGCTCGGTTATGGCCTTGGCCCTGCTCGGGGCCTTGGGGCTGTTCGGCCAGGCAGCTTGGGGAACAACAACAACAACAACAACAACTAATAAATGTTGGGTTAGGCTTCTCTTATGACCTAACATTTTGCCACACACCTCACACTTAAATTTCTTCTCTCTGTATGAACTAATAAATGTTTGGTGAGGTCACTCTTCCGACCAAACATTTCACCACACACCTCATACTTAAACTTCTTCTCATCTGTATGAAGTAATGAATGTGAGTTGAGGTGACTCTTCTGACCAAACATTTTACCACACACCTCACACTTAACCCGTTGAGCCCCGGCTAGTTATAATATTTTGTTCACCCCAGTCCCAAGCCATTTTCACTTATTTTTTTTGTTTGCTAAAATGGAAGACAAGGATGAGAAATGAAAAAAAAAACAAAAAAAAATCACCTCTGACATTTTTTTTTTTGGGGGGGGGGGGGAGCCGGTGGGGGGGTTGGGGGGGGGAGCTTCAAAAAAATTTGTTGAGCCAAAATTGAAGAGAATGGTGAGAAATGAACACACAAATAAAAAAAAACTCATTTCGGTCATTTGGGGGGCGGGGGGGGGGGTTTCAATAGTTCGTCTCCCCCGCATGACCACCCGCCCGGGAGCACTAGGATAAAAACTGAGTATGGCATTGTACGGCATACATCCTAAGGAGTATCTCACATAAATCTCAAGCCTCTAGCTCCCATACGACCGGAGTAATGAAGGTTCAAAGTGGCGGTAAACTAGGGGTGTAAACTATCCCCACTAAGCCCACCACCACCAGCCGCGCGGCTGTCTCGGCCCGCTCACACCTACTGACCCGGCTCCCCCACACACTACGGTACCTCCCCCTCCTATTCTCCCGCCATTTCCTACCTTACGAGCCACGTAAGTGTTTTTTATATGTCGGACGCACGTGATGCGTCGCTGGGAGTTGGTGATCAAAGACTGCCGACGCAACACGTGCGACGCTGGGTCTCAACGGGTTAAACTTCTTTTCTCCTGTATGTATTAATAAATGTGTGGCGAGGTTACTCTTAAGACCAAACATTTTATCACACAAGTCACACTTGAACTTCTTCTTCCCTGTATGAAGTAATAAATGTCTGGTGAGGTCAGTCTTCCGACCAAACATTTTACCACACACCTCACACTTAATTAAACTTCTCATCTGTATGAAGTAATAAATGTGAGTTGAGGTGACTCTTCTGACCAAACATTTTACCACACACCTCACACTTAAACTTCTTCAGTCAGACAAATAACTCCAATGAGTGCGCACGCGCATGCCCACGGCCAGGCCCACGCACAAGCGCACGCCCACGCCCACAGGCAGCGGCAACGGCAGGCTGAGCCGCACGCCCACGACCTCGCCCTCGAACTCGTCGTGTTGGTCTCTCCTCTTCTTCCTCATCCTCTTCCTCCTCCTGAGGTGATGTCAGGTCATCTGGGGCAATGTTGGGTTCGTCAACATCATCTTCGGGGGACAATTCTGGCGAAGATGTGACTGGGCGTCGGCGGCGTGGGGAGCGGGAAGCTGCAGGGGGTGGAACAATGGGAGCCTCAGCCTCGGGAGTTGGACTCCTTTTGCGGCGAGCCGAGGGCTTCTCCGCTCCAAATAACGCTCTTCGATGTGATGAGGGCTGTGGCACACTGTCGGAGGATAATGCCGCACCACTAGTACCACTTGAAGAGGCCCTTTGCTCATCCTGAGGGAGAGATGAAGCCGAGGGCTGTGGGTGACCCGCCGTGGCGTCCCGAGTCAAGGCGTCGGGACAAAGGAATGCGGGTGGTCGCTAGACCAGGGTCGGCGTCATTGTCACTATCACTTTTATTGCCTTCCCTTGCTTTTTCTGCTGCCCTGCGTGCTTTTTTGGCTGCACTTTTCAACAATGTTTTCTTATAAAAGTATTTGCCCACTTTCAAGGGCGTACGAACAGGCAAGGGGGAAGGGGAAGTTCCCGGGGTAAGACTAGGCTGACCAAGCAAAGATGGCGGCGGGGTAGGCCTAGGCTCAAGCACACTCGGAAGTTCTATTTCACTTTCCCTCACCACTTCTACATTAGGGGATTCACTACTGTCTCCTCCCTCAAGCAAATCAACATTATCATCACCCTCAAACCCCACAAAATCATCATCTTCACTCGCACTAATGAATTGTTCTTTGTCTATCAAGCTTTCACCACTGCTTTCTTCAGTCAAAATGGCCAAAAGTTCTCTCTCGATCGTACTATCACTCAATAAAACCTTTGCTTTCTTACGTTCGGGCTTTTTCTAGCTTGCACCAGGCGTCGACGTAGCTAGTGGGGTAGCAGTGGGGCGCGCAGGAGGTTGCAGGGAATCGGACGCGTCGGAAGATTTTATTTTGCTATATCTCGCTATGGTGGGCACGTACGGACTGATAACGGTAGTAGTTGAGGCTTGTTGGCACTGCGATCGCCCATGCAAAGGGACATTTTCACCGCGCGAATTTCAAAGCACGCTTTCAAGCATATGTATTTTAAAATGACACCCGGGCTCCAGCCCCTTGGCCGCACTGGCATTTTAAAATGACACCCGGGCAGGAAGGGTTCAACCAAAGTGTCACCTGCTTCATCATCCAGCCTGATTCTATTCATGCTGTATTCGTCCCATACTGTATTTTCTTTCTTTCCCTGACAACAGGTGGGGGGGGGGGGGGAGATATTTCTTGTATGTTTGTACAAAGCCTTTCTTTCAATACATGTACATCCTGTCTGTTTAGTATTGAGGATGTAGCTCTTACGGTTTTTACATTATGACTACACTGTCTCCGGGTTTTGCCTTGGTATGCTTATGCCTCATACCCATGTCATGTACCTAACGATTGTCATATGATGTCGTCAGCCGGCTATGCCGTGCCGTTTTGTTTTTGTAAATACTTTACACCTGACTTCACTTAAGGTTTTCGCTCTTCCTGTTTTTACATTCTGACTCCAGTCTCCGGGTATTGTGTTGGTATGCTTATGCCTCCTACCCATGTCATGTCGCTACAGAGTGTCCTATGATGACATCCACCAGCTATGCCATGTATTGTGTTTTTGTGAATACTTTACACTTGGCTTCACTTTAGGATTTCGCTCTTACAGTTTATACATTTTGACTCCACTGTCTCCGGGTTTTGCGTTGGTATGCTTCTGCCTCCTACCCCTGTCATGTAACTACAGAGTGTCATATGGTGACGTCCACCATCTCCTGTGTTTCTTCATCTCATACTGTAATTTCTTCCTTTCCCTAAACAGGGGGGGGGGAGTTCTTTTTGTATGATTGTACAAAGACTTTCTCTTTCAATATTTGTATGAACAGTACTGTCTGTTTAGTGTTAAGGATGTAACTCTTAAGGTTTATTACATTTGGACTATACTGTCTACGGGTTTTTGTATTGGTATGCCTATGCCTCATACCCATGTCTTGTACTTAAAGAGTGTCTTCGGAGGTCATCCACCTGCTGTGCCATGCTTTTTGTTATTGTAATACTTTACAATTGACTTCACCTTTCCCATGTTGGTGTGCCATTCCAAGATCAACATGACCTCTTCCTTTACCTGCCTGTGCAGTTTAAACCCTAGACTGATACACTAGTAACTGTATTTTCTTAATATGCACCATACTGTTACGCTCTTTTTTTCCCAATAAACTAAAAAAATTATTTCTGTCTTTTCTTGGTCCTCTACTTTGCTAAGGCTTGGGTTTTTGTGGTTTATTGGATGTCAGCCTCCAATATGTGACTCAAGCCCTACGTTGGAAATGTAGAGCTAGACTACTACTAAATTGGGAGGTTTGATGACCTCCCTTATAACCAAATAAGGAAAACCTCTTATTTGGTAGCAGTCTCGGAGTAGCCAACGACAAAGTATCCTGCCCTCATGCCGATCCCCTGCCCATCCAATCTAAACTGATTACTTGATAGCTAGATACTGTTTCATGTACTGGTGCAGGCTCATAGAAAATGGAGCATGGCTAAGAGGAGAGCAGCTAGATTAAATGGGTAGCTATAACTTCTTTCGCTCCTTCGCTTTCTTTTCCTTCTTTTGTCGTCTCGGAGTGTGCACAACGTGCCTAGTAGTGAATTGAGGTGCAACTCAAGAGATTATTAGTACTTCACGTGAGTACCCATAAATCGGCCCGCTGTGGTAGCGGCAGAGATCTTAAGCCCTACGTTGGATACTCCGAGACTGCTACCAAATAAGAGGTTTTCCTTATTTGGTTACAATTACATACACAAAAGTGTATCCATCTATTCCAATCTTGCACTCACACCACACAATTCTCGAATCCATGTATCCATAGTTTTTCACACACTTCGATCCTCAACCTGTCTGACAACACCACAGCTACCCCCTTCCTTTTTCGTTAACTTCTATCCTGCATCCATACCAGACCAGACAACCCATCCTTCCCTTTTTGGTTATGTGGAAATAAAAAGTTTCACATGTCTGTTGCTGTAGGTATGCAAGGTTTTGGTGCTGGCAGTCATATAATTTTTAACATAAGTTATGACTGTATGGGATTATAATATGCCCCACGTGCCTTCTGAGTGTCGTAAGAGGTGACTAAAGAGGTTGGGTCGGTGGGCTTGCGACCCCCACCCGTGAAAAGTACGCAGCAACGATAAACGAACAATCAGCCTCGGATGCGGATGGACCCTGTGTTGACGAACCCTGATTGTCTATGGACAAGCTTACGGACATTCTGAGAATAGCTACATGGAACGTGAGTGGCATGAATGATGGCACAAAAGAGAGAGAAGTACTGGAAGTGTTAGTGAATGCCAGGCTGGATGTATGTGGAATGACGGAGACTAAATGGAAGGATACAGATGTGAGAGAGTGGGAGTGTGGAATGGGTGTGTGTGCTGGAGTGAGTGAGGGAGCAACGAGAGAAGGTGCGTGTTTGTTTGTAAGTAACAAATGGAAGGATCAGCATGTAAGAGAATATGGGTCTGTGGGTTCAAGGATTGTGTGGGTGAGAATGAAAGTAGGAATACAAACGTGGGTGATTATGTGTGTGTATGCTCCGACAGAGGATAAAAAAGTAAGAGAAAAAGAGGAGTTCTGGGTGAATGTGGAGGCGTGCCTGGATAAGTTTGACAAGAATGTAAGAATACTTCTGATTGGGGATATGAATGGTAAGGTGGGTGATAGGAAAGTTGATGGAGTGGTGGGAGGGTGGGGGGTACCGTCAGAGGTGAATGGGAATGGTAGTGCACTTGTGGATGCATGTGTGGGGAGGAGGTTGTGGATAGCCAACACCTTCTTCCGACACAGAAGTATACACAGGTACACATGGAAAGTGGTGTGGACGATGAAGGATAAAACGGTGGCGGAACGAAAGTCACTGATTGATTATATATGTGTGGATGAAAGAATGAAGACATCTGTGATGGATGCTAGGGTGTATAGGGGTATTGGAGGGGGTCTGTCTGATCATCATGTAGTAGTAGCTAAGGTTAGGATACAAAAGAAGTGTGTGAGAAGAGCTGGAGGGAGGCGAGAGGAAGGTGGAATGGTGAAGAGGGTGGAGAGGCTACAGGAGGAGGAAATCACGGAAGAGTACAGGAGAGCAGTAGAAAGACGACTAGGTGGGTTCGACCTGGAAGATATGGAGGAAGTGGAGGAGATAAGCAAGGTGTTTAAGAAAGAGATCTGTGCAGCATGTGAGGAGGTGTGTGGAGTGAGGCTATACAATTTTTCCCATGTATGTCTATAACATTTCCGGTGGTGGTCATGTAGGCTACCCATCATAAAAATGCGTTTCCCCATTCATTTAATCGAATCTAATGCAAGGATAATATAATCCGGGGAAGTTTTAAAATATTTAGATTGTGGACTTAGGATTACTGTACATATGTATGCACATGTCATGTGCATGTGTAAATTAGTTTTGGATAATAAATCACTGTATTAGGCTATCTGCAAATATATATTTTAAGCATTGTATAAATTATTCCTTGCCTCGATTTCACATTTTTTATTGATATGGGCATAAATTCATAATAACAAGAATGAAATTACAAATTAGCTAATAGGACAGTGGACTATTAAGTTTACTTGTAATAGCCTACTAAGTAATACTAAGTAATACTTGAACTACTTGAAAAGAAACTGAAGTCGGCGACTGTCACGACCAAAGCGTTCTATGACAGCCTCTATAAATCTGGGTTTGCCTTCCTCTTTCTCGATTCATTTTCGGTGCACACTCAGCATACACAGTGAAGACAGACGATTAGTGGACATGGTTGAGCGCAACCATGTTTTTACTCGCCGCAGTGTGCTAAATGACCGCTCAACTGCACATGTAGTAGCGGGGAGTGTTAGCAACACCAGAATGGCCTCACACACTGCTGGAAATAGCTCAGATTTTGCTAGCAGATCCAGGATATTGTGAATTGCAGTCAAGAAATATATTTTGCCCTACAGCGGATAATAAAGAAATTAGATAAAATTTTAAATTCCAAGCACATTAAATATCCAGGGGGGGGGGGGGGAACTGCTCCCCCCCCTGTGGACACACATGTGTGGAGGACAAGAAGAAAGCATATAGAGAGTGGTTGGGTAGTAGAGGGAATGAAGATTTGGAGAGGCGGAAACGAGCGAGGTACGTGGAGAGAAAGAGAGTGGTGACGAGAGTAGGGAAGGAAAGTAAGAGACGAGTAGATGAGGAATTTGGAAGGAATCTGAGTGTAAAATGGAGGGAGTGTAAGAAACTGTTCTGGAAAGAAGTCAAGAAAGTTAGGGAAATTAGCAAGGGAAACAGTAAGGGTGTGAAAGATGAGAATGGGAAAATGCTAGCCGAGAAGCAAGAGAGAGTCGAAAGATGGAGGGAGTACTTCAACGAGTTGCTAAATGTAAGGAATGAAGATCCAGCAAACATAGTTGGATATGGTATGGGTGGGAGAAGAAGAGAAGTGGTGGAGGAGTAGGTGGGGATCAGGAGGTCAGAAGTGTGGGAAGCCATGAATAGAGTGAAGTTGGGGAAAACAACAGGAACAGATGGAGTGTGTGGGGAAATGTTGAGGTATGGTGGTGAGATAGTGATCGAATTGGTATGGACAATGTGCAAACTAGCATGGGAGAAGGGGAGGGCACCCGATGACTGAAAGACTGGCATAATAGTCCCCCTATATAAGGGCAAAGGAGAAAGAGGAGTGTGTGGTAATATGTCTTCTAAGCGTAGTAGGGAAGGTGTACAGTAGGGTAGTGATTGAGAGAATGAGAATGAGAACGGAGAAATGGATAGGCGACGAGCAGGGAGGTTTTAGGAAGGGAAGAGGATGTGTAGATCAGATTTTTACCCTGAATTGTTTTGTGGAGAAGCAACAAAAGGTGTATGTTGCCTTTATGGACTTGGAGAAGGCCTATGACAGAGTGGATAGAGAAGGTGTGTGGAAAGTACTTAAAATATACGGAGTAGATGGCAAGATGCTGAAAGCAGTGAAGAGCATGTATGAGGGTGCAAAGGCGGCAGTACGTGTGGAGAGTGAGCAGAGCTAGTTCTTTGACCTGAATGTTGGGTTGAAACAGGGGTGTGTGATGTCCCCGTGGTTGTTTACTGTATATATGGATGGAGTCATGAAAGATGTGGAAGAGCAGTGGATGTTGGTGTATCGCTGAAAAGGGAGGGAAATGAGTGGAAGCTGCCTATACTGTTGTTTGCAAATGATACAGTTCTGATGAGCGATAATGAATGGGAGTTGCAGGGTCTGGTAAATGAGTTTGGAACAGTGTGCGAAAAACGGAATGTGAAGGTAAATGCGGGGAAGAGCAAGGTTATGGTCTTCGGAAGGGGTGAAGTCACAGAGTGTGAGGTGAAGTTGAACGGTCAGGCTATGGAGATCGTCAGCTCTTTTAAGTATCTGGGCAGTGTGTTGAGTAAAGATGGGACTATGGATGAAGAAGTGCGGGAGAGGGTGCAACAAGGGAAGAGGGTTGTAGGAACGTTGAAAGCAGTAACAAGAAATAGGGTGGTCAGTATGGAAGTGAAGAAGTCCTTGCATGACAGTGTGGTAATCCCGACACTAACTTACGGAAGCGAAGCATGGACGTTCGGGAAGAGACTCGGACCAAGAGTAAGAGCGGTGGAAATTAGTTACTTGAGAAGTGCGTGCGGAGTTACAAGGAGGGATAGACAGACGAATGAGGAAGTAAGAAGGAGGTGTGGTGTGGAGGTAGATGTGCTGGAAAGTGTGAAAAGGAACAACTTGAGATGGTTTGGCCATATGGAACGTATGGAAAGGGAGAGAATGACTAAGAGGGTGTACAAGAGCGAGGTGGAAGGACAGAGAGGGAGAGGTGCACCGAAGAAGAGGTGGAAGAATGGAGTGAGGAAGTATATGAATGAAGGCAGTGCTGGTTGTGGGGAGGGGCGTCGACTGACTGGGGACAGAGGTGCATGGGGGCGGTTCGTTCGTGGCCACCCCTTCGGGGATCACGGCATCAGGCAATAGATAGATAGATAGATGACTGCAATTTTTGCATTTTAGATATTTGAATTTCGGTTAAATGTGATAAAGCATCAATAAAAGGCATAGAAAAGCCCTCACGAAGACGGAGAAATCGACAAACCTCTCATTAACCTAAGAAGTGCGCATGGGGGTAATTAGAAACGTCCGCCTGTGCTGACGTATTTGAGCTGTTTCCATCACTAAAATATTCATTTTACCATAAATAGCATTAATACTTATCCATACGTGCCTATTATGGGTTGATTATAAAGGTATTAACCTGAAACAACAATAAAACGAGTGAAAACAGCGTTTGGATGGTCAAAATCGGAGATACAGGCCGCGAGTTATATAATGTATGGGTGAGGCAACCTGCTTTCCCGCCAATTTCCCCCAAGGCCACTGAGACAAAGTCGATCGATACTCTCTCTCTCTCTCTTGCACTCGCTTGCTAGCAGTGATGACAATGCCCTGCTTGCAACTCGCTAATGTTAGCACGAAAATATACCTCAGAATAAGGGAATAACAGGGAAAATAGGTGATAACTGAAGGAGGGGAGGAAAGTGGGGAAGGAGGGGAGGTAGAGGAGTGATATTTTGCATGGCCCAGGGGCAAAAAAAAAAAAAAAAAAAAAAAAAAAATTGATGTTTAAAGTCGATTTTTTTTTTCTCTGACTCTTAAGAGTCTTCCCGCAGTCCGCCGGGGGAACTCTTAAGAGTCTCCCCGCAGTTCCCGGGTTAAGTGAGAACGTTAACATGAAAACTCATCCAACCTATGTGGTAGCCCGCACACAACCCCACAGGCCGAAGTGTGCAGCCCTGAATAAGAAACATGGTAAGCTGAGGTAACACAAGTCTCCCACAAGCAAACCTAGCTAAATTAAAATAAAATAACTGACAATAAATACTAATAAAACAGTTTGATAACCCAAATAATTCTTGAAGGGGCCCAAGCAGAGCATCCATAAGAACTGGCGAACGGCAGAGTAAACACGGTTAATATCCAGCTTCAACACCTCTAAATATAATACAGACTCACTGTGCAAGGCGCGAGGACGGTCAGAAGAGAGACGAGAGAGCACACTAAGGGAGTGAAGGGGGCACTCATGCACTCTGTCTGCTCACCAGTCCAGAATAGGGAACATGGGTAGCAGAGAGGGACGCATTATTTACAACGGGAGAGGAACTAGAATCGCATGGGGCAGATGCTTAATCATTTTTTTTTATTACATTATTTCTTCATAACGTTATCAGATTCATATTACGTTCTTTAGGTAGTTTACTGCATCGCCAATGAAGTTGGAAGACTATTGTGGATCATCGAGATATTCCCTATGAAGGGCTTGCTAGGTTAGCAATGGCACCAAATATGAATATTGGCAATATGTCATTGAAGGAAGAGCCACTATTAAATGAAGACACATAGTTAACTGGATTAAGGTTTCTGTCTCCGGATTTTAACCCCTTCCAGCTCCTTATTACACCATGAAGTAATAAGCAGACAAGGGCTAGACTACCCCATTAAGCCATGGCGTAATACTGAGGGCGGTTTGAAAGACGCAGGCTAAAAACATTCCCTAGAAAATTCTGTTGTTGCCAGATCGTCCTGAGCTTTTGTATGATGGTAGGCTGAGCAGTAATGTGTGTGTGGGCATATATGACAACAGTGTAGGAATGACAGGGGATATGTACAACCAGTATCACCGACGCAGCCGGGCTGTGAGCACGACTCTCTGGCCCATTAAATCAGACACCCGCCATCTTTGCCCTGTAGGCCAGAAATATGAGCCATTTTTGATGAATACAGTGATTCTCAGTGCTTGTATAACCCACTTGATCAAATGTTTGCGTTTGTTTCTATTTCATCAATTACAATGGAGTGCATTGTGTGAGTGTGTGGCGAGATAGATTGATTAGTGTTAGCCAGGAACACTTAAGTGGGCAAATAAATACCCGATTTGTTATTTTCAAGTGACACTGTGATTATAGTGAATTTTCTGGCAATTATTTATAAGTTTTCGGCAATTTTTCGCCAGAAAGTGGAATTTCATGTCGTTTTGAATGTTTAAAGCAGGTATATGACCATATGTAAAGTGTGTTTCGTGATTTTTTCGTTAATGTTACCATTATCATTCACCCATCCTCATCTCATCATACATTTTTTCAACTATTCATCTCTCTCTCTCTCTCTCTCTTTCTCTCTCTCTCGGGGATATCAAATAAGCTATGAAAATTTGCACTGAATAAACTGCCACCTCCCTTTCCCACACGCACACCCAAACACAGACACACAGCAATGCGCACACACTCAAGTACAATAATCACACACAACTACATTCATTTCTCTCTCTCTATCTATATATACAATATATATATATATATATATATATATATATATATATATATATATATATATATATATATATATATATACAGTATATATATATATATATACACTCAATATATATATATACACTCATATATATATTTATATATTTATATATATATATATATGACCCCACAAAATTACCTTGACCTCGGCCTGTTACTCTTTCTATTAATTTCTGCAACATTCGCGGACTTTTTTCTTCTAATTTTCACTCTGTTGAACACCATCTCTCCTACTACAAACCTGATCTTCTTTTCCTCACCGAAACTGAGGTGTCTGTAGCAACATCCAGCAGCCCCTTCTCTGTATCCTCCTACTTTCTCTATCCTAGTTTCAAAGCCAAAGGCGGATGTTGTGCATATGTGCACAAAAACTCACTTGCTCTCGTGTTCCTGATTTCGACCTCTTTGAATTCTCAACTTTTTGGCTCAAACTTTCCTGTCATTCTCTTACTAAATATTTCTGTGCTGTCTATCTTTCCCCTAACTCTACCAACTTTCCCAAATTCTTCAACTATCTAAGCTCTACAGTGGAACACATTCTATCCATTTCTCCTTTCTCAGAAATCTCCATCTTAGGAGATTTCAACGTTCACCACCGCCAATGGCTCTCCTCTCACACTACTGACCAACCTGGTGAACAAGCCTACGTCTTTTCTATCCTAAATGAGCTGGAGCAGTTAGTTTAGCAACCCTCCCGTATCCCGGATCGCCTCGGAGATCGGCCCAACATTCTTGGCTTGTTTCTAACTTCTAACCCTTCTTCTTATACTGTCGATCTTTTCTCTCCTATGGGCTTCTCCGACCATAAACTTATCTCTGTCACCTGTCCTATCTCTCCAGTACGGTCACCCGATCCTCCTAGCCGGCGGCGCTTGTGGCAATTTGGCGCTGCCGACTGGGAGGCTCTCCGGCAGTACTTCTTTGATTTCCCATGGAATTATATCTGCTTCTGTGGCCGGGGACCCTCGCAGAGTGCTGAACGCATTACCGAGGTAATCCTATCGGGTATGGAAGCATACATTCCATTCTCTTTCTCTCAGACTAATGCTAAAAAATCTTGGTTTACTCACACCTGTCCTACTGCTGTCCGCAATAAGGAGGAAGCATTCAGATGGTACTGACGCCTTAAAACTCAAGACTCTCATTCTTCCTATGTTTCTGCCCAGAATCAAGCCAAATCTGTTCTTCGACTTGCCAAACACTCTTTCATCAATAATAATGGCACAGTCGCAACAACATCAACAATAAAGCAGCAACAACGGCCAAGAACAAGGACATCAAACAACAAATACAGGTAGGGGTGGGACGGGGGCAAGGGGGAGCCACAACCTGTCCCCATCTCACGCGCTCACACACCATCAGCCGCTCACGGCGCACAGCTGATCACCACACCGCCAGACGTACGATGAAAATTAACAGGAAAATATGTATAGTGTGCGATATTGGATTCAACAAAAGGAGTACAACGTCACAATGTAGTAGATGTGATGAAACAGTACACGATCGATGTACTCACGTTACTAGCAGAAAATAAGTGGAATGCGATAAATGTAGGGAAGTAGCTATTAAAGGTCCTAAAATCATTTGTGAAATATGTGAATCACTCATAACAAGAAAGCAAAGGATCCTAAACTGTATTAAGTGTAAAACTGTAGCTCACATGAAGTGCATCTCTAAGAAGACCAACAGTGAAGAACGGGAATTCCTATGCAACATAATTATGTGCCTTGCATTCATTACCGAATATTAATGTAAATGAACCAATTAGTTTTAACAACTTAGAATACAGCCAGGACACATTCAAAATCAAAGATGAATACAGAGTGTTCACCAACAAAGGACTCCATCTTATCCACATTAACGCCAGATCAATGTACCATAAACTGTCAGAAATAAACTTGTTAGCTAATAAGGCCAAAGCTTCAATAATTGCAATCACAGAAACCTGGCTGGATTCAAGTATAAACGATGGTGAAATAAACATTCAAGGTTTCAATATGGTTAGGAATGATCGCAATAGGCATGGGGGAGGAGTATGTCTGTATGTAAAAAACAACCTCACACACACAACTAGGACCGACCTCCATGTAGAAAATCACGAAGCTCTGTGGATCGATCTACACCTGCCGAGGACAAGACCCATCACAATTGGGGTATGCTATAGGCCACCAGACGACACACAATTCTTGACCAAATTTGAACGAACTTTGTCATCGCTAGACCCTCGGAATGAATCTATCATACTAGGGGATTTTAACCTGTGTTACAAACAACGAAATAATAGGCTTGTACGAGAATATAGGCATATACTGACAATGCACAATCACAAACAACTCATCACAACCCCCACACGTATCTCTGAGAACACTGCCACAATAATAGACCACATAAACTGTAACAGAGAGGACAAAATATCCCAATCAGGGGTTATACAGACTGGGATAAGTGATCACTTCGTCACATATTGCACACGAAAAACCACAAAAATTACCCTAGAGAATCACAAGGTTATCAAAACAAGGTCACTCAGAAACTACAATAAAGAAACATTTCTGGACATTTGGTGGAATACAGACTGGTCTCCAGTGTTTGGAAGTACAAACGTTAATGACGCATGGGTTGGCTTCAGAACCATCATCACAAACATTCTAGACGAAATAGCTCCTCTGAAAGACATACGAATTAAAGCAAGGTCAGACCCATGGATCAACAATGACATACTACACCATCTGGAACACAGAGACAATCTGTTAAAAAGGCTAGCGAAACAAAGACAGGATCAAGGTCTGAAACATGAGTTCAACAGAGCCAGGAATAAACTAAGTAGGAAAATAAAATCAGCGAAAACTAATTATTTTCACAATAAGGCAGAGGAATATCAGAATAACCCAAAGAAACTATGGAGGCACCTAAAAACAACAGGCTACAGCAACAAGACAAGGGATTCGTCTAACACTAATATTGCTCTCACCATTAATGATCAGGTTTGCCACGATAAACGACAAATTTCAACCTACTTCAACTCCTTCTTCACCTCCATAGCAAACACACTTGCACAGAACCTACCTCAACCTCTCAATAAATACACGACAACAACGGCCACCTTTCGAAATTTCTACAGAGATAAAGACATACACCCAAACACATTTGGATTGCAAAATGTTACACCAAAATACACTTTTGACGAGCTGTCTAACCTAAATGTACATAAAAGCACAGGACCAGACAAAATTCCTGCCAAATTTCTACGAGATGGAGCCATTGGTATAGCAGGCCCCCTAACCCACATCATCAACTTGTCAATTAACACCAAAACACTGTACCTGCTGAACTGAAGGAAGCTATTGTAACCCCTCTATTCAAGAAAGGAAATAAACTAGAAGTTGGTAACTACAGACCAGTTAGCATATTATGTATTGTATCTAAAATCCTTGAAAGAGCGGTATACACCCAAATTGAACACTACCTCAAACAAAATGATCTATTCTATAAGTTTCAATCAGGTTTCAGATGCATGTACTCGACAGACTCCTGTCTCATCCACTTAACGGATCACATTCGTAAAGAAATGTCTAAAGGTAACTACACCGGTATGGTTCTTCTTGATCTACAAAAAGCGTTTGACACAGTAGACCATGATATCCTATGTAATAAACTACAAGCAATGGGCATAGGGTCTGTGAACTGGTTTAAATCTTATCTTAGTGGTAGAACCCAAAGAGTCAAAATTGATGATAATATATCTGATCCTATGCCAATTAACTGTGGGGTCCCGCAGGGAAGCATCCTTGGTCCCTTACTCTTTCTCTGTTATGTGAACGACATGGAACTGAGCGTCTCATGTAAATTATTACTGTATGCAGACGACAGCGTGCTTCTGGTTTCAGGAAAAGACCCAATAAGTATTGCCGCTTCACTTTCCAAAGAACTAGAATCATGTAGTGAATGGCTAGTGGACAATAGACTATCTCTTCACCTGGGCAAGACGGAAGCCATCTTATGTGGAACAAAACGCAAACTGAAAGACATTGTGGGCTTCTCGGTCAACTGTAATGATATTCCTATAACAACAGTGTCACAAGTTAAATATCTCGGACTAAAACTGGACGCGAGTTTGTCAGGTGAAACAATTTTGGAATCTATCCTGAGTAAGTGTAGAGCACGTATAAAATACCTGTATAGACAGGTGGGATGCTTGCCCGCGGCGACCAAAAAGACCCTCTGCCAAGCTCTTGTTCAATGTCATTTTGACTATTCTGTGTCATGCTGGTACTCTGTATCATCTAAATCAGCACAGCACAAACTTCAGGTCACTCAAAATAAAATGGTTAGGTTCATGCTGAACCTAGGACCCAGATCACATGTTGGCCAGGAACAACTTCAGTCACTAGGTATGCTCAATGTCTCTGACAGGGCCAAACAAATCAGGCTCACTAATGACTTCAAAATTTTCTATGACAGAGCTCCAGAGTATCTAAAGAATGATTTTGTTAAAGCAAATGAGAGGAGTGGACATAATACAAGAAACAGGATGTTTAATTTTAAGGTCCCGAGAATCCAAGGACAGGGGAAGCAAACATTCTTCTTCACCGCCATCAAAGACTGGAACGACCTACCCCAGTCAGTCCGTGAAAAGAGAACACTGTATTCCTTCAGACGTAGCCTGAAGGAACACCTGAACCGGACAGCTGCGAGAAGGGAGCACCAAGCTTATGTCTACTACTAAATGCGACATAAGAGATAGATAACCAAACTGAAATGATTACTGATTATGGATTACTGATATTTACTATAGGATGTAAGGTATCTTAAAATAACCCCCTAGAAATACTTTCTCTAAAGTATCTATTTCCTTATCCTCCCCTTTTTCCCCAGCTAACCTAATCCCACAAGAACCCCAATGGAAATACGCCTAACGGCCTTATTGGGCTATCCTTAGTTGGAATTATGCAAGGCTGGTACATGTCATATTTGTAACATACTATGTGGTACCAACTCTGTAAATTGCTAACTGAATAAATATTATTATTATTATAACTATCCAACTCTAACTCTTCCCAAGCTTTCTGGCATCTAGCCAAAAACCTCTCCAACAATTTATCTTTCCCGTCTTTCCCTCCCCTTTCCCACACTGATGGCACAACCATCACTTCTTCCTCTGACAAAGCTAAACTTTTCACTCAAACTTTTGCTTGAAACTCCACCTTGGATGATTCCGGTGCTATTCCTCCCTCTCCACCCTCCTCTTCCTATGCAGACGACATAACACTCACATGCACACACCATGACCCAAACACAGCAATAGATCTCCTTCAACCCTATCTCAACACAGTACATCAAATGAAGCAATTACTACCATTGCGGCATCTTCCAACAGCCCAACGCCTGAAATAGCGGTACCTGCTTCAGTACATGCACCACATCAGGAAAAAAATGACTCCGCTCCATCTCAGGACAACTTCCGCGTCGTGAGAAACAACGTTCGCCCCATCACAAGGAGGATCATCACCGAAACCATGTGCCAGAACCGTTACCAGATTCTTGTGGACTTAGACGACGAAGAAGAAATAGAAGAAATTCGGCTCGTAGGAGACTCCATGGTTCGTGGACGACTTATGGAGTTCTGCGCCAGGGCACCCAGGACCAGGAAGCGCCTTTGTATCCCGGGTGGCGGTGTGGACGACGTTGCAGCTGCAGTCAATGAAGTTTCAAAGTTAGCCCCCTCACGCACAATGTACGTCATTCACGTCGGATCTAATGACGTGCAGCGGACCCGATCGGAGGACCTCATGCTGAAGTACCGGAAGCTGATTCAGAAATATAAGGAAAAGTCAGGCAGAGTCATCATATCAGGGATCGTCCCCAGGATCGGTGTGGAGAGCCGATTCTTCAATATAGCCACTAGCGTAAATCGTCGTCTGGCTAACCTCTGCAGGGAAGAAAACGTTGGATTCATCAATACCTGGAATGACTTCTACCGTGAAGATCATCTGTTTGTAGCAGATGGAGTCCATCTGAACCAGGTGGGAGCAGCAAGATTTGGCCGCCTGCTTCACGACGCAGTAAAGGATTTTCGGAGAAAAAGCAGAGCCAACCAAGGACCACCAGGGACGAGTTTCGAGGCCCGAGGACCACCAGGGACAAGGATCGAGGACCGTGGACGACCAGGGGCGACGATCGAGGACTGAGAACTACCAGGGACGACGATCGAGGACAGCGAGAACGGAGGACCACCAGAAACAATGATCGAGGACCGAGGACCACTAGGAATAATGATCGAGGACACCGAGGACCGAGGACAACCAAGGACAAGGATCGAGGACTGAGGGCAGACAGGTCCATAAATGTAGATCCGACAAGAACCAATAATTTGAATAAAGAGCGTTCCGTGAATTCCAAATCCAAAACTTTGAATGTTTTCTATGCAAACGCTCGTAGCATACGCAATAAATTTTCAGATTTAGAGGAACTAGTGTTTACGGAAAATTACGATGTTATTGGCATAACAGAATCTTGGCTCAATACAGAAGACAGATACTTTTTAGCAGAGTATTCACTTCCCGGTTATGTAATGTTTGAGAAAAGCTGAATTAATAGAAATGGAGGTGGAGTTTTATTTTTTATCAAAGAAAGTCTTAACCCGACCCTCTTGTCAAAACCTCCAATTGTGAATGTTGACACATCCTTTGTGCTAATAAAGAATAATAAGGCACAAAAATAATACTTGCACTAATATACAGACCTCCAGCTCAATCAGTGCAAATTGACCGAGAAATTTATGAGCTAATTTCAGACTTAAGTAACTCGCATGATACCGTAATTTTTGGCGACTTCAATTTACCTGTGACCAAGTGGGGAGATAGTATTACTTCACACTCTGGACAAGACCTGTATGCAAATTTGCAAGAGAGTTCGCTATATCAATTTGTTAGATCTCCAACCCGTGGAAATAATGTCCTTGACCTTGTACTTTCAACAAAAGAAGAATTGATAGAAAATTTGAATGTTGGTGATGAATTCAGTAACAGCGACCATCGTACGATAACTTTCAGTTTAAAGTTTAATAGTAGCGAACCAAATAGCAGCATCGACAAAAGTCCCTAATTTCAAGCAAGCAAACTTTTGTAAACTTAGAGCAATGTTTAAACAAAGTGACTGGAGCTTTTTAATTAACAATAACGACATAAATACATCATGGGAATCATTCGCAAACACTTACCTAAAAGCAGTACAAGACTGCATACCATCGAAAATATGGTGTACAGGCCATAATGATAAGCCCAAATGGTGGAATAAAGATATTTCAAACTGTCTGCTTGCTAAAAAGTTTGCTAACGATAGATTAAAATCCTCACAAAATGACGAAGAACGGGTGAAATTTGTAGAACTACGACGCAAAGCCAAAAGGTTAATTAAGCAAAGTAAAAAGACTCTGGAGTTACATGTTGCGAATCAAAGTAAAACAAACCCAAATTAATTCTATAGTTATATCAGAAAGAAGAGAGTAGTTACTTCAACAGTCTGTAGGACCGTTGGTCGATGAAAATAGAGAATACACCAAAGACGAAGTACAAATGAGTAATGCCCTCAATACCTTCTTTGCATCAGTTTTTACAACGGAAGACCTCAGTGATATCCCTACACCATCGCCGATTCAGATTGATAATTCAGATGTTCTAAGCAATATCACCGTTACAGAGAGAGAAGTATTGAATTGTTTAGATAAACTCAAGGTAAATAAAACGCCTGGACCTGATACAATCTCACCTAGAGTCCTAAAGGAAGCTAAGGATGAGCTCTCTAAACCACTGACATTGCTATTCAATAAATCCTTGCAGTCTGGAACTATGCCTGATCAGTGGAAGCTAGCCAACGTAACACCGATATTAAAAAAAGGCAGCAAATCCCTACCCAGTAACTATCGTCCAATTAGCTTAACCTCAGTTGTATGTAAAATGCTAGAAACATTCATAAGAGACAGACTCATAAATCACTTAGAGGAAAATAACATACTTAAAGATACTCAACACGGCTTTCGTAAAAAAACGTTCCTGTTTAACAAACCTCTTCGACTTCTTCCACGATATCCTAAACCTCTACGATGAGAGTAAAGCTGTAGATATTATATACCTTGATTTTCAAAAGGCCTTTGACAAAGTTCCCCACAAACGTTTACTGCTAAAACTAAAAGCGCATGGAATACAAGACGGTGTGTTGAAATTGATAGAAAATTGGCTCAGCGACAGAAAGCAAAGAGTAGTCATAAACGGTAAGGCATCTAAATGGACCAATGTAAGTAGTGGGGTACCCCAGGGATCGGTACTAGGACCAATTCTCTTTCTAATTTACATCAACGACATAGATGAGGGTCTCACCTGTACAATCTCAAAATTTGCTGACGATACAAAAATTGCAAATAGCGTACTCTCAAAAGAACAAGTTGACGATATGCAACACAATCTAGATAAGTTGTCATGTTGGGCCCAAATTTGGCAAATGAGTTTCAATGCGGATAAATGTAAAGTACTACATATCGGATACCAAAATGAGAAAGCAAACTATTTGATGAATGGCACTCAGCTTAAGAATGTAAACAGAGAAACCGATCTGGGAGTAACAATATCGAGTAACCTAAAACTGAGTCAACAATGTTCAGAAGTTGTTAAGAAGGCAAACAAAATAATTGGCTTTATAGGCAGGTCATTTGAGCATAAATCCAAAGACGTTATACTAACCCTTTACAATTCCTTAGTCCGCCCTCTTCTGGAATACTGCATTCAATCCTGGTGCCCTTATTACCAAAAAGATATAGACAAGCTAGAACGAGTTCAACATAGAGTTACCAAAATGATACCTAGCCTAAAGAACAAACCATACGAAGAGCATCTTAGAGAATTAAATCTATTTCCTTTAACCCTTATTTAGCGGGGTCGGACTTAAGTCCGATACGAGAAAATTGGACTAAATGGCGGGGTCGGACTTAAGTCCGTGGGCGTATTCCCGCCCTAATTTAAGTGGAAAGCGAAACTTGGTGGTCAGGCGGTGTACTACAAGGGCCCACCCACACATCCCCACTGTGTGACCGTGACTAAGTGACCCTCAAGCAGCCATAATGGAAGGTCAAGATTTGCCCGTGTTCGATTCGGTGGCCGCCATCCCTAGTGCGTCGCGCCACCCTACTAACCACGCCCGGCTTACCACCCAGGAACTAGATATCATGCTGACCTCTTCATAACTTTCTAATAAGTTGTTGGATGAAACCGTCGAAGGTCTGGGTGAGAGTTTTGGTAGTGTGGATGACTCTGAAGACGAAAATAACCCGATCATAGGCTTTCACCCCAAGCATAATTTGCGTGGGGTGGATGTTGTGGTTGATATTGGACAGACCCTTGAGCAAATTGGAGACGTTCCTGACGAAGAACATACTGGTGTGGGTTGGTAAGTACAATTTATATTTTATAATTGCTTGAACATGTGATTGCAAGCATTTTATCACCTTACGAGCGGCTGGTGGAGTATATTTCACTGTGCCGCCCAGCGGGTTTTTTTTTTACCCTAAATGGGGTTGTTCCGTGCTCTTTTTCATGCATAAACAAGACCCAGAGCGTAATACAAGTATGTATCCTGAAAGTGCGTAAATTGAGCTTTCCAATGACACCCGAACCATCCTTTTACGATCACTGGTTGTCTTTCAACGATCGTAAAACACGAGTGAAAAACCCTAAAATACGGTAATTTCCTTATATAATTCCCTGTGTGGCGAGTGGTCTGAGGTAATATATGCTCCTAATCACCGCTCCGCTCTCTCTCAGAGCACATTACGTCCTCAAAATTGCACTCTACAAGAAATTTCCTTTGCATTTTATAGCGTATTATTTGCAGGCGTTCGGTAAATTTACGGTAATACAAACAACGAAAGATTGAATATTTGTGCTTGGCATTATATGATTGTGGAGAACAGATGTAGACCTACCGTATATATTATTTTTTCATATATATGATACATGTGTAACATTTTTATATTATCACGACTCTCTCTCTCTCTCTCTGTCTCACTCTCTTTGTTTGTACTCTTTTGTACTCTCTTTGTCTGATGTAGGCCAGGGCACGCCCCTAACTAATCTCTTCCCTCCCAGGGGAAATCACACCTAGCAGATGTTTTTGACATCCCCTCTCTCTCTGTCTGTCTCTTCATCTCTGGGTCTACCTATACTGCATGTGACATTGAAATTGCTTGAGAGTTTGATTGCAAGCATTTTATAGCGTATTATTTGCAGGCGTTCGGTAAATTTCTCACGATAACCAGGGTGTATGGTACATTTCTCACGATAATACAAGAAACAACGAAGCTTGGCGAAGATTGTGGTCTACAATATACCTTTTTATAATTGCATGTGACCTTGTAATTGCTTGAAAGTTTGATTGCAAGCATTTTATAGCGTATTATTTGCAGGCGTTCGGTAAATTTCTCACGATAACCAGGGTGTATGGTACATTTCTCACGATAATACAAGCAACAACGAAGCTTGGCGTAGATTGTGGTCTACAATATACTTTTTTATAATTGCATGTGACCTTGTAATTGCTTGAAAGTTTGATTGCAAGCATTTTATAGCGTATTATTTTCAGGCATTCAATAAATTTGATAAGTATATCAAAATAAGTCCTGTGGGACTATGAAATAGCTATTATTGGACAAGGAAAATATTTTGTTCATCCCTCCACTGGAACATCAACAACAATGTCAACAACGTATCGCCGTCGGCAATCGTAAGATTCAGAGTCGTAAAGATTCCAGGACGAGCTCAATAGAAAATGAATGAATGAAATGAATGAGTGTGCAGTACTGCCAATACGTATAGCGACTTCCGCTAGATCTAGAGACCTTTACTTCGATCTAGCAGCAATGACTTACACTAGCGGTTTTGTTTTGAAATTTCAGAACAATTTCGAAGTGATATTATATGGATTTTGCCAATTCATATTTCTAGTGGTATTTATCATGTCTTACATCTAACAATATATGCTAGCGGATTTAACTTCAATTGGTAACCCTCCCGCTCGAGTCGGCTCCAAGAAAATCGATAATGGTGGCACTTTAGTAAACAGGTGATAAACAAACCCGCATGCGGATCGGTTTGGTGTATCGGTATTATGGTAAGTTGGCTACCTACTATTGTTTATACGATATAGTAAGTAATGATAAGTAAATTATTATATATTATATATAAAACAAAAACAAAATTCCTGCAAAGCAAGCGAAACAGAGAGAGAGAGAGAATGCAGAAACTGAACTGAAGAAAGAGTGAAAAAGATATAATAATACAGAAATATTACAAGCAAATAAATGAAATAGAGGGATTAGTTAGAGAAAATAATAATGAGAAATACATAATACGGATGAGGAAGAGGGAAAGCGACAGAGCCAGAGAGAGAGAGAGAGAGACAGGAGGAGTGGGAGAGATTAGAGAAAATAGAGAGATTGCAAGCATTTTATAGCGTATTATTTGCAGGCGTTCAGTAAATTTCTTATGGTAATACAAACAATGAAAGATTGAATATTTGTGCTTGGCATTATATGATTGTGCGGAACAGATGTAGGCCTACCGTATATATTATTTGTTTATATATATATGATACATAATTATGGAACATTGTTATATTATCACGACACTCTCTCTCTCTCTTGTCTCTTCCTCTCTGGGTTTACCTATTGCCTACATTTATAATTGCATGTGACCTTGAAATTGCTTGAGAGTTTGATTGCAAGCATTTTATAGCGTATTATTTGCAGGCGTTCAGTAAATTTCTTACGGTAATACAAACAACCAAACAACGAAAGATTGAATATTTGTGCTGCACATCCCTCATACGAAATACCATTCCCACCGTATAGAGAGAATACAGAAACTGAACTGAAGAAAGAGTGAAAAAGATATAATAATACAGAAATATTACAAGCAAATAAATGAAATAGAGGGATTAGTTAGAGAATATAATAATGAGAAATACATATACGGATGAGGAAGAGAGAAAGGGAGAGAGAAAGAAAGAAAGAGAGAGAGAGAGAGAGAGAGAGAGAGAGAGAGAGAGAGAGAGAGAGAGAGAGAGAGAGAATACAGAAATAAGGAGAAATAAGAGAAAAATAAGACCGATTACCAAAGGAATAGTAGACGCGCGAGAGGCCGAAGTCAGGCCAAAGCGAACGCAACCGAACGCGCCCGGGAAATAGACCAAAAAGTACCTCCTCTTCCTCACCTCTTCCCACCCTCCACACTCATTCATAACATCCATTCATAGACTTATATGGGGAGACAAAGAGTTGCTCTTTCCAAAAATGATCGTTTCGTTCGCATTGGAGCCATAGTAACGGCACTAGGGCGAGTGAAATTGAGCGAATATTTCGGGATTATGCCCGCTGAGCGGTACAGTGTAAAATACCTTACCACCCGCTAAATAAGGGTTAACCCAGCGCAGATTAAGAGGCGACTTAATTCAAGTGTTCAAAATCATCAAAGGCATCGACAAATTATGAACTGTAGTAAGTACTTCACTATCGACCAATCTAATTACACGCGGGGAAACGGGTGCAAAATTATTGGTAAATCTTTTAACTCACACAAACCTAAAAATGTCTTCTTCAATCGAGTTGTCAACTTATGGAATGGGCTTCCCCGAGATGTTATAGATTGCAGCACCGTTGATTCATTTAAACTTCGCCTAGACAAATATCTTGCATCAAACCCGCGACTGACTGCGTTTGTAAATGAATAACTTTATTTTATCCTCCCCTCAGTTACTAACCCATCTGTCCCCTACTAACTTCCTAATCCTGCCACAGACATTAGTTCCAGGGCAGTAGTTCCCTTTCCAATGTTCCCTTACCCACTCTAAACCACTGTTTGGACACTTGATCCTCAGTGTTTTAGAGGACAAGCAGCCTAGAAGGGTCACTAGATCTGTTGTTGCTTGATTTCCTTTGTTCTCCTTTGTACTA
Source organism: Paralithodes platypus (assembly GCA_032716605.1). Lineage (NCBI taxonomy): Eukaryota > Metazoa > Arthropoda > Malacostraca > Decapoda > Lithodidae > Paralithodes > Paralithodes platypus. The sequence continues at coordinate 2,203,954 of CM064577.1, forward strand.
CATGGCTGGTGCACTACAAACAGACTTAATCTAGCCCCAGCCAAATCCACCGCAAACCTGCTCACAAGCTAGACAGGAGAACACGAATACATCCCTCAACTCACCATAAACAACACACCCCTAACACACACACACTCACCCAAAATCCTAGGAGTAACATATGATACTCATATGACATTCAAACAGCACACCACAAACACGAAAAAGAAACTGACACCCAAACTTAACGCCCTCAGGTCACTTGCTCACACAAAATTTGGACACAACAAAGAAACCACCACCACAGCTTATAAACAATATATAAGATCAGTGATGGAATATGCAAGCCCAGCCTGGGCTTCTAACCTAGCTGAAACACATCATAAGACCTTACAGACTATTCAAAACAAAGGCCTAAAAATAATTACAGGCTGCACAGCTACTACACCCACAGATCACCTACATCAAGAAACCAAAATCCTCAAAGTCAAAGACCATCTGGACATGAGAGGCACTCAATTCCTGGCTGCAGCCTCCACAAACCAAAACCACCCACTACACTACATGGCAACACACCCACAGACACCAAGAAATATCAAAACAACACCCAGCACACGGTATCACACACAAATACTGTCCTCTCTCCCTCCCTACCCACCCCAAACCAACATCCAGAAGCACATTCATACCCATATCTCTCGCCGATCCATCCACTCACTCATAGACAACACACAGCTGCAAGCACGACCTCCCGAAATCCATCCTTCCGAATCCTCCCTTCCTCGCGAGAACAGAGTCCACCTGGCCAGGCTGAGATGCGGACACCATCCAGCTCTTCTGAGCTATCAGAAGAGACTGGATGACTCTGTCGTCGACACCTGCCCGGGATGCAACACATCACCCCATACCATTAAACACATCATAGAATACTGCATTTCACACAACCACTTACGCCAACAACACAATCTACACTCAATGAGAGCTCTGTGGGAAAGCCCAATCGTGGCCATGGCCTTCCTCAGGGACTCAGGGCTGTTCGGCCAGGCAGCTTAGGGAACAACAACAACAACAACACTATAGAATTGTTCTTACGTATGTTTTCTATATAAGAGATATCAGTCTTATTTGTATTAACTAACTCTAGCATGATTAGAGATTATGATGCCCCATATTAATCGCTGTAGATCCTTGTCTGCAATCCTACAACTTCCTAACCACGAGAGAAGCGAGACACATGACCCAGTAGAAACGCAATATTGCCAATTCAGCCTCCAACCTTGCGAGTCTTATAAACTATTATAAACATGTTTTTGTATATATATTAAGCTAGAAACTATCCAGGTTCACTCTACTAAGTAAACCTAACATTGCCAGATACTATAAAGATTAAGATGAAGGTTACAGGCCTTGGTTAAAACCCAGTAGGAAAATCAAGCGTGCGAGGCTAGGAGCAGACACGACCCTATAATGACCCCCAAGAATACCAACCTAATCCTCTTGCTGACCAGACTGTAGTTTTATATAAAATGTATGTTCTCTATATCCAACACCTAAAATAACAATTAGCAATAACTCCCGAAGTAAAAGCTAACCTTCTCATATACCTCTCTCCAACATTAACAGTGCACAACTCATATAGAAATAAATAATACCTTCATGATGTGGTACAACAGCAAGTCCAACAACCCCTTTCCCCCCTTTGAACTCTCACGCTCAGAGATCACCTCGAAATAAACCTAGAAACTCTGTATTATAGCTCTAATATCGTCATCCCCTTTGAGTTCTTCCAATAACTTAGACAGACAAGTAAAACTTTGATTTACCTAACATCTGCCCATTATATTATTTTGAATGACTCTTTAACACCTAACGAGCGGCCTAGGCGGTAATTTATATGTACCGCCCAGCGTTTTTTTTATACCCTAAATAGGGTTGTTTATGTGATCATTTTCATGCCTAAATAAGACCCAGAGCATAAAACAAGTATCTATGCCTGAAAGGGCATAAACAGAGCTTTCCAATGACACCCCAACCATCCTTGTACGACCGCTAGTTTTCTTGCAATGATCGCGCAACACGAGTGCAAAAACCATGTAATTAGGTAGTTTCCCTACATAATTCCCTGTGTAGCGAGTGCGTGAGGGTGGGGGAGGGTGGGATTCATGTCAGTAGGTCCACCGCGGTGGTCTGGAGCAGTCATACGCTTGCTACTCTCCTGCCACCACTTATCTCTAGACTCGTCGGGTAATGGTGAGCAGGGTAGCGCTGTCACAGGGGCAGCAACACAGACAACACGGCGCAGAAAGCACACAGCATAAATGCGGCGATGGCTGTGAGTCTGACCTGGGCAGGAAACACAAGGCAGAAGGGCGGATCACACAGGTTTCGTCGGTGGCAGCAGTGATCGTGCTGTGATGAGAGGTGGCGAACCAGCACAGGAGATATGAGGAGCTCTTTACGGTGCAGTTACGTCTGTGGGTGCTCCTATGATCCAAGCAGCTTATATACCCACAGGCCACGCCCATTTTAGCTGAGTGCCACACACACACACACACACACACACAACCTCCTCCACCTACCTCCGAGTCAGTCTGTCACTCTCGGACAGGGGTCCGAATCTACCAGGGGTGGGTGCCGAGCATACCCCCAAACAGGGGTCGAAAAGGGGAAGGGGGGGGGGGGGGGTAATGGGGAGCCGTCTCCTTCCTATATAGTGAAGGCCGCACCGCCCTCTGCCCTGCCATCTCTCTTGTGTGTGTTTTAGGTGTTGTGTGTGTGTGTGTGTGTGTGTGTGTGTGTGTGTGTGTGTGTGTGTGTGTGTGTGTGTGTGTGTGTGTGGGTGGGTGGGGCCAAAGGGGGCCGTATACCCTTTTGCCTTCCACCCGGCCTCCTACCTGCACGGCGCGCCTGCTGCCTGCCGGCCTGCCTGGGCCAATTTCTCTTTTAATACATTTCGATACTAGGGGTCTAAGGTGATGTACCCTAGGCAGAAATGGACCCCAGCCCATGCCCTACCCCCTTCGAATGTTGAGTGCCCTTCCTTGTTTTAACCCCCTCCCCTCACCCCCCGCCCTTCCTCTTACCCACAGTGTGCTGATTCAGGGGGGCGAGCATCCTCTATATAAGACGGAGCCTTCCCTGCTCCATGCACCACCAGTTGCCTGCTTCGTTTCGTTCATTGCTCCGTTCACCACCAGTTGACTTGTTGTGTGCGCCGCTAACCGCACCGTTCACCGCAGTCGTCGCCAATGGTAGGCCTACTTCGTATATATGGCCTGTTAACCCGTTCAGTACCAGGGACGTGCTTTTAATCGTATTCTGGTAACTATTAGACGAATATATGCAGTTAAGGAAGGACCTCTAGCAATAATATGACTTAATTATTATGTTTTCTCCACTAACCAACTTTACTCCTAAACTCGATTAATGAAATTAACAAACACATGTGGCAGTCCGGGGATTCGAACCTAGGATGCTCACACCGAAAATCAACACACTTATGCATTGCGCCACGAAGACAGTTAAAGGATGTTGCACAAGCCTACGATTTATTATGCAGTTTCGAATCCTGCATACCAATCTTAGTATGTACAATATCCCAACTGCACTCTCGGAGGCTATGCATAGGTGAAAGGAACTTAACCCTATGGAAGGCCTCTCGATAAACTACTACTGAACCTGAGTTAATTATTATGTTTTCTCCACTAACCAACTTTACTCCTAAACTCGATTAATGAAATTAACAAACACATGTGGCAGTCCGGGGATTCGAAGTTGGGGTACTGTACTTGGAACCTTGTCGGTGAAAAATTTAAAATGTTTACCCCTGCTTTAAGTAGCTTGTGAGGGATCAAACTAGGTTTTTTCAGGATTCTGAATCTAAGTAACTACAATTGTAAAGTCGTGCCAGTTTTTTGCAGAAGTTCGTAAATATGCTCATTATTAATCCATGTTTTTCTATTGTTTCCAGGAAGAGGAGTTGAAATGATTCCGGGTGCTGAGGAGACCACTTGTTAAAGGAATAGAAAAATGAGCGGTAAGCCAATGCACAAGGGAGTTGTTGAAAACTTTAAAATGGCATTACAAACAATGATGTCCTCCTCTCCCCCGGGCAAGAAGAAATACCCAAAGAGGGGAAAGAAAAGATCCTTGATTGAACTGCCAGGCTCCGGAAAAGGAAAAGCAAAGAGTAGCACAGTATCTAGGGCCTCTGCTAAGAGGCGTTACACTTCTACTCGCCCAATCAATGGACGTATGAGCTGCTCATCTTCTTCCTCATCAGAGGAAGCAAATGAAGACGACGACGTAGAGGAGGAAGAAGCCAGAGAGGAGGAAGAAGACCAAAACAATGGTACTCAAACCGACATCTACTCCGATAATGAACACTATATACCACAGGGTTGGTTAACAACTGTACTAGATAATGACAGGGATACAAACAAGAGTGCGTCTGAAGAGGTAAAAGTTGTACATGTGAGGCAAAAAGACACAGTGTGTTACCACATGGAAGAAAGTGTGGTTCAATGTAAATCTAACAAATCCTATGGGAAGAAAACACTTAGCGACCAAAAGGAGATGATACTTACTGCGCTATTTAAGGTATTGTCTCACAGATTCAAAGAATTGACTACAGAATTGGTAGAAACAATTTCAAGCCAGAACATAATGTTCTCTAAAGAGCTTGTCACGGTAAACAATTATTTTGTGAAGGAATTGCATGTCGGAGAAAGTAACGACAATACGGTAGAAGAAACGCTAGGATACAAATCAGCAGAAGGAGTACAAAGGAGTACAAAGGAAATCAAGCAACAACAGGTCCAGTGATCCTTCTAGGCTACTTGTCCTCCAAAACACTGAGGATCAAGTGTCCAAACAGTGGTTTAGAGTGGGTAAGGGAACATTGGAAAGGGAACTAATCTCCGTGGCAGGATTAGGAAGTTAGTAGGGGACAGATGGGTTAGTAACTGAGGGGAGGATAAATTAAAGTTATTCATTTACTAACGCAGTCAGTCGCGGGTTTGATGCGAGATATTTGTCTAGGCGGAGTTTAAATGAATCAACGGTGCTGCAGTCTATAACGTCTCGGGGAAGCCAATTCCACAAGTTGACAACTCAATTGAAGAAGAAATTCTTAGATTCGTGTGAGTTAAAAGATTTACCAATAATTTTGCAACCGTTTCCCCGCGTGTAATTAGATTGGTCGATAGTGAAGTACTTACTACAGTTCATATTGTCGATGCCTTTGATGATTTTGAACACTTGAATTAAGTCACCTCTTAACTCCTTCAGACATATATGACACGATCGCGTCATATGGCAGAGTGAGCCAAAAACTCATATGACGCTACCGCGTCATATGGACTTATTATATTGCCAGAAAATAAGTTTATGACGCTATTGAGCTGGTCTTTTGGCTGGTAAGTCCCATAAGTTAGATGTACATGTGGAAACATCTAGCAACTCCCTAGCGTCCCTGCGAGGGCCCCGCGGGGGTAGAAAGTGTCAGTTTCTACCCAGCAGCCAGTCTACAAGGTGGGTGTGCGCGGCCCTTTAAACCAAGGGGCCTCCATTTTGCCCAGCCTGGCTGGTATTACCGCCCTAATATAACCCAAACGAAGTGCTATATCATTGGGTTATCGATGGATTATTGTGTTAGTCTTGTTTAGGGTATAATAACCATGTTAGTGATGTGTTATGCTAGTCTGGTGTACGTGACCAAGGTGGGCTCCACGAGGGGCCATGGTTTCGCTTGTTTGTGGATCATTTTCATATAATATCGAGTCAATTATATTGCTATTTATCAGTTCAAGTAGTGTATATTACTTGTATTAGTGTTTCTTAGTGAAAAAACTTTAATTACGGGTCGAGCATTCTCTGGTGTAGGCTACG